>JAEQML010083483.1:0-10455 GCA_016904865.1 Pissodes strobi | reverse complement strand
TATGCCAAACTTGAACGAAACTCTGACTTTTATGTCAAAATTGAACAGTGCTTCGACTGATAAGTCAAAATATAACAAAACTTATTTAGCAAAATATAGTTACACTTCGACGTGTAGATCGAAATCTAACAAAACCTCGACCTGTGTATCGCAATTTAACAATATATCGGCTTATAAGTCGAATTTTAACACAACTTCGACTTGTATGCTATAATTGAAGGAAACTTTGACTTTGATGTCAAAATTTAACAATGCTTCGACTAACAAGTAAAAATATAATAAAACTTATGACTCGAATTCTAGCTACACTTCAACTTGTAAGTCGATATTTAACAAAACCTCTACCTGAGTATCGAAGATTAACAATATATCGACTTATAAATCGATTTTAAACACAACTTCGACTTGTATGCCAAAATTGAACGAAACTTTGACTTTTATGTCAAAATTTAGCAATGCTTCGACTTATGAGTAAAAATATATTAAAACTTATTACTCGAATTCTAGCTACACTTCAACTTGTAAGTCGAAATTTAACAAAACCGCTCTCTACCTGTGTATCGAAGATTAACAATATATTAACTTATAAATCGATTTTTAACAAAACTTCGAGTTGTATGCCAAAATTGAACGAAAGTTTGACTTTTATGTCTAAATTGAACAATGCTTCGACTTATAAGTTAAAATATAAAAAAACTTATAACTCCAAATTTAGCTACACTTCAACTTGTAAATAGAAATTTAACAAAACCTCGACCTGTGTATCAAAATTTAACAATATATCGACTTATAAGTCAATTTTTAAAAAAACTTCGACTTGTACGTTAAAATTGAATGAAACTTTGACTTTTATGTCAAAATTGAACAATAAGTCAAAGCATAACAAAACTTATTTGGCCAAAATTTAGCTGCACTTCGACTTGTAGGTCGAAATTTAACAAAACTTCGAACTATGTATCGAAATTTAACAATATACCGCCTTATAAGTAGATTTTAAACAAAACTTCGACTTGTATGTCGAAATTGAACGACACTTCGACTTTTATGTCAAGATTGAACAGTGCTTCGGCTTATAAGTCAAAATATATCAAAACTTATAAGTTGAAATTTTGCTATATTTCATCTTGAAGTCGAAATTTAACAAAACTTCGACCTATGTATTGAAATTTCACAATACATTGACTTATAAGTCGAACTTAAAAAAAACTTCGACTTGTAGGTCGAAATTGAACGAAACTTTGAATTTTATGTCAAAATTGAACAATGCTTCGACTTACAAGTCAAAATATAACAAAACTTATAAATCGAAATTTAACTACACCTCAATAATTTGTAAGTCGAAATTTAATGAAACTTCGACCTGTGTATTGAAATTTAACAATGCAGCCCCTTCTAAGTCGATTTTTAGCAAAACTTCGACTTGTATGTCGAAATTAAAGGAAACTTCGACTTTTATGTCAAATTTGAACAATGCTTCGACTTATAAGTCAAAATATATCAAAACTTATGAGTCTAAATTTAGCTACAGTTTGTAAGTCGAAATTTAACAAAATTTCAACCTGTATATCGAAAATTAACAATACATCGACTTATAAGTCGGAATGTAACAAAACTTCGACTTATAAGTTGAAATTTAACAAAACTCGAAATGTTCTTTAACTTCAACAATTTCGAAATTTAAGAAAATTCTAGTTTTAAGTCGAAATTTAGTAAATGTTCGACTTACAAGTTGAAATGTAGCAACACTTTGACATATAATTTGAAATCTAATAAAACTTCGACTCATAGGTCGAAATTTGACAAAACCTCGACTTTATGTTGAAATTGACGAAAACCTCGACTTCTGTTCAATTTCGATTTATAAATGGAAGTTTTGTTGAATTTCGACTTAAAAGTTGAAGTGTCGCTAAATTTGGACTTGATTTTTTACGCATCGAACAAACGGATTAAGTAGAAAATGCGCATTTTCGTTTATACATACATACATACATACTTAAGAGAGGCAAGTCCATTCACATAGTATCTGAAAACTAGCCTGTGGCGTCTTATGGAGACGATGGGGTTAGATAAAGGGCTCTAAATGGCTATTTGAGGGCAGGCACAATAGATATCGCAGTCTGGAAGGAAGCTAATAGTCCCTAAGCCCTTAAACTAATCTCATCTGATCTAAGTGGTCGACAAAGAGAAAACCGTGGAGCAATATAAACAAAATCTGAATTGAAAGTAAAATTTGAATCAGCATCAGATTTTGAATCTATATAAGAACATTGGAAATAAGTCTCTTGCTCGGAATAGATAGGCTAGCATGTTATCTTTGTTTGCTTTCAGGTTAAGGTAAATCCATGGGAACATTTGCAACGATCAGTGAATATATTCGTTCTCTCCTGAGCAAAGTTGTTTTAGGGACTTCAAGAACTGTGATAAGATATAAACCTAACAGTCACAAGACATGATGAGCTTACTTAAACGACATTGACGACACCTGATTGAATTCGAAGCTACTTGGCTCCTATATAACACGTCGTCTGCATTATGTCACTTGCAGAATCTGAAATACCATTAAAATATGAATCAATTTTAGAATCTAAATGAACTTCTGAATCTGAAACGCCATCAGACTGCGAATCAACATCAGAGTCTGAATCAACACGGAATCTGAATTTTCAACTAATCTCCAACTGGTATGCTTTAACGAGCGATGCTGCCACTACCGAATAAAAATATATTGCCAACCGACTATACATAAATACTAATTTCGTTAAACAGATTTGTCCAATAAAATATCTTAAATTTAGAGTTACCGAATACAAACATTTCGACAATTTATAATCCGCATATCGAGTCGGGTGAGTAGGTTCACGAAACGAAACGCTCTTTCATTTGAAATATCGATTCAATGGGATTAAACTTTCGCGACTTAGACAAATTGGTCGCCCATTTCATTTAAATCTTATCTGTCTGTATAAATATAGAGCCGATATACGCGAACAAGCTTATTCGCATGTAAAATGTGATCAATACCATAATAGATTTCTATTGTTTATTTATCGTTACTACTACCGTCGTACTTTGTGCGAATAAATGAGCAATTAAATGCCACTTGTTCTCTGCCATAAAACTTGACTAAACAATGATTGATAACTTGTTAATGGTTTGCGAACGTACAGGGTGTCTTAGATTTTAGGTCTACAGTTATAAAATTTAAATAACGTAGAAATGAAGGAGGAATTTTATGAAATACTAGACCAACAGCACCAGTACATGATGTAAAATTAGTAATGTGAGATTTTAATGCTAAGTTAAGAAAGGAGGAATATCTAAGAGAAGTAGTAGGAAGACATAGCCTACATGGTACAACAAACGATAATGGACACCGGCTAACAGAGTTTGCCATCGCTAATAATATGATTGTAAAATCCACACAATTTGAAAGAAAGAACATTTATAAAGTCACATGGGTTTCAAACGACGGAACAACTCGTAACCAAATAGACCATGTTCTTTTAGATGCACGACACTCTAGTAGCATCATTAATGCACGAAGTTTGAGAGGAGCAGACAGCGATACTGATCATTTCCTGGTTAAGACCAAGTTGAGAATAGGAATAGCAACACAGAAAACGGAGCAAAATGAACGAAAAGCAGGATGAGACTTAGAAGTTTTTCAGGCACCGAATAAGGAAGTTGACTATCAAATAGCCATAAGTAACAAATTTTACTGTCTAAGACACGAGAAAGACAACATAGAGCTGGAGGAGACATGGCAGCAAATAACAACAATCATGGAAGAAGCAGCTACAGAAATCTCTTCGAAGAAGGAAGAAACGCCCAAAAATGAAGTGGTTTGACCGGGAATGCGAGGAAGCGCTAGAGATAAAAACTAAAAAACGACTGATAATGCTAGCAAACCCTACAGATGAGAACAAGGAAGAATTTCACAGGACAAGAACAGAGACAAGACGATTGCTTAGAACTAAAAAGGGGAACCACCTGGAACATCAAATACGGGAAATAGACAGAAATGGAGTTATGAATCAAGTACGAAAATTCTATAGAGAAGTAAAGCGAGTGAGAAAAGGTGGAAGTGTTGGAGAAACAAAAGCCATGAGAAATGAAGCAGGCGAGCTCATAATGACGGAAACGGAAATTGTCGGAAAATGGAAGGAGTACTTTCAGGAGTTACTAAATATTGAGAGTGAGACAGAGGAAGAAAACATTACCTACCATTCAGCAGATGTAAGAGTACCAACACCAACACCTCAAGAAGTTAAGAATGCGATAACATCTCTCAAAGACCACAAAGCGCCAGGCAACGATGGTATAAATGGAGAACTGCTTAAAAAAGGAGGAAACGTTCTGCACCAAAAAATATATAAAATGATTCTAAAAATATGGGAACAACAGGGAATACCTAAAGACTGGAACGGAAGCGTCATTATACCTATAAATAAGAAAGGAAGCAAGGAACAATTTCGAAAATTATAGAGGTATATCGCTTATCAACACAACATACAAAGTCCTAGCGATTATAATACTGAGGACGCTGACCCTTTATACGGAAGATATTATCGGCGACTATCAATGCGGATTTCATGCTGGAAAGTCAACGATAGATCAAAAATTTTCGGTCAGGCAAGTATTAGAAAAGAACTGGGAGTTCAACCGGGATGTTCACCAAATCTTCGTGGATTTCCAGCAAGCGTATGACTCCATAAAAAGAAGCAGGTTATGGCTGGCAATGTTGGAGATGGGCATACCAAGGAAATTAGTGGAAGCAATGACCTAAAAGATCTTTATTATTTTTCTCAAATTAATCCAGAGTTAAAATCACTTTACAAAGAGTCAAAAAAGGTTCATAGTAAATTAGTTAGTAAAACCAAAAAAACATTTTATCAAAATAAAATTTCCCTTTCTGAAAATACCACAAAAGCATGCTGGCAAGTTATAAATGAAATGACTAACAAAAACTGTTTAAAGAAGAACATAGTTCTGCGTAGTGACCAAACAATAAGATTTTTGACCCTGAGTTACTGGCTAAAATTTTTATGACTTTTTTCAAAATGCTCCTTTTGAAATATTAAACAAAATTAAGATTTCCGATAGTATACCTGATTTTTCATTTAACATAAATAATAATTTTACCCTCTGTCCTTATACAGAACATGAACTAGGTGAACTCCTTTTAAAAAAATTAAAAAATACCAAGTCTCGTGGATTCGACGAAATTCCAAATTTCCTAATAAAAGATGTGTTAAGCTTCATAATTAAGCCATTAGCACATATTGTAAACCTTTCATTCTGTTGCGGAGAGTTTCCTGCTAGATTAAAACTTGGTAAGATCATCCCAATTTTAAAAAGAGGTGATCAACTTAATATTCAAAACTATAGGCCAATTACTATTCCATCTGTTTTATCAAAAATGTTTGAATACGCATTTTTAAATAGGTTACTTTTACATCTTGAAAATAATAAAATTTTGTCTGACAACCAACATGGGTTCAGGGATGGTAAAAGTACAATGTCAGCGATACACTCGTTTTATGAGAGAATTGTTGAGCTTATCGATGCGGGCGAGTGTCCTGCTGGGATCTTTTGTGATCTCAGTAGAGCATTTGATTGCGTTGATCACAACAAATTCTTAATAACCATTAAAAAATATGGCTTTGTTGGTCGATCCTTCGAGTGGTCCAAGTCTTTTTTAGTTGATAGAAGGCAATACGTTTCTGTTCATCATACGGACTCTCGCAACAATATAAGAAATTTTACATCAAATACTTTGGAAAATCACACTGGCGTACCCCAGGGATCCGTTTTCGGTCCGATATTCTTTTTGTTGTTTATTAATCAATTTGACAATATAGATCCAAGGTCCCTATTTACGGCTTTTGCTGATGATGTTTCTGCTATAACCTCAAATAAATCTGAAATCTTAGTGGAAAGTGATTGTAATGAGCTTATCACAAGTATCACAATAAGTGGTTTTCTCGACACTCACACTACTTAAATCCCCCTAAAACAACCCTTATTCGATTTCATCATTCGCAAAAGTCTGTGCGGGAGTTGAATGTTTCATTGGCTAACAGTAGGCTTGGCTTTACTGAAAACGCTAAATTCCTGGGACTCTATATCGATTCAAACCTTAATTGGAAATCCCACTGTCAATATCTTATACCCAAAATAAATTCTCAGAGCTTTGTGCTACGACAATTGAAATCGGTTTTAACAGCTGAACAACTAATACAAGTTTATTTCGCTAATGTCGATTCCAGGTTGAGATATTGTGTCTGTTTCTGGGGTTGGTCAACATTCTCTGATGATGTCTTTGTAGCTCAGAAAATATGCATTCGTTCTTTAGCGGGGATTCCCCCTACCGAAAGTTGCAAAGATTTTTTTATTAAATTTAAAATTTTAACTATTGCATCGTTATTTATATTTGAATTGTGTTTGTATGTTTTTAAAAATAATGACAAATTTATACAAAACTGTGATATACATAGATTTAATACTAGGAATTACAATAATTTACACACAAATATTTGCAAGTCTAAGATAGCATTCCGATCACCTAATAATATGGGCCCACTACTCTTATATATATTCTTCCAAACCATATTAAGAAGTGTACTACTATTAACCAGTTTAAATTCCAATTAAAACAGTTTTTAATTATTACTAAATGCTTTTATCGGGTTGATGAATATTTAAATATAATAATTTAGGGTTTTGTGTTTATATACATTTTTAATTTTAGTCTTAGGTTAGTTTTAGAATTTTTGACTATTCCGATACAATTTATTATTATTGTCTTATGGAAATAAAATGATTTGATTTGATTTGCTAACACAAATGTGCGTAACAAACTCATATGCACAGGTTAGGAAATAGAACATCAACGCCATTCAGTGTAACATCAGGACTCAGGCAAGGAGACCCACTATCACCGCTGTTATTTCATTGTGCCTTGGAATATGCAGTTAGCAAAATAGCGTGGGAGCTAACAGAAGGTTTTGCTCATCAAGGCTCAAAACTGCTGTTGACCTTTGCGGATGACATAGATACAGTGGCTCATTCAACAAGAGACATACGAGAGGTTTTTTCACAGCTGGAGGAAGAAGCAGGTAATCTGAGCCTACGAGTAAACGAAGAAAAAACAAAATACATGGTAGATACAAAGGAATCCAAGGCCTCGA
Source organism: Pissodes strobi (assembly GCA_016904865.1). Taxonomy (NCBI): domain Eukaryota; kingdom Metazoa; phylum Arthropoda; class Insecta; order Coleoptera; family Curculionidae; genus Pissodes; species Pissodes strobi. Next base: position 3,265 of record JAEQML010083483.1, on the reverse strand, counting down.
ATTGGGCAGAATATAACCCTTAATGAGTTCAACTTCGAGGTGGTTAAGGAATTTAAGTACCTGGGAGCGGTGATCACGGATGACAATCGAGTAGAAAAAGATATCACAGCACGAATAATGGCGGGAAATAGGGCGTTATAGTATCTCACAACAATATTGAAATCTAAGCTGTTAAAGAGACAATCCAAACTAACTTTGTACAGGTCAATAATTCGCCCGGTAGTTACTTATGGCAGCGGAACCTGGATCCTCAATCAACGGGAAATAATTAAGCTTCTTATGTTTGAAAGAAAAATCCTCAGAATGATACTTGGACCCAATAGAGATGAAACAACAGGAGTGTGGATGCTGACTTGGCGACAATGAATGGCAGTGAAAACATAGTCAGGCACATAAAAGCTAACCGAATAAGATGAGCAGGTCATGTAGTAAGATCAGAAGACAACAGGTTGATAAAAACAGTATTCCTTGAGAGACCAGATGGCAGAAGATCAATAGGTAGACCCAGAAAAAAATTCAAGGATGCTGCCGCAGCAGATCTATCTAGGATGGGAGTCCAGTGGTGGAGGATGGAGAGCAATACTGGATGCGGTTAAGACTCACCCTAAGTTGTAAAGCCAGGAAAGAATAAGAAGAAATGAACAACGGGTATTCAGCAAAGAGAGAGATAGAGATAGAGATAGAGATAGAGAGAGAGAGAGAGAGAACCGTTGCACTAGACTATATTAAATCTAACGTAAATAAATGGGTTTTGAAGAGGATCACACACTGAGGAGGGACGCTGTCTTAACGTTTTCCCTCACGAGCCGCCATCGACCATGGCCTTAAATAATATCAGCCTTTTCAGCGTTTTAAGCAGGATCGACATTAAGCTTATAGTGGTTAGACATGCCTTGAATATATGTGGCACAAGCGTGGAATTATTGCTTACTGGCTCTTTTGGAGTAGGATGAGATATAGTCCATCTACTCCAGGGGATTTGAAGGGTTCGGATTTACTAATTCTGTTTGGCATCGTTATTTCCGTGGCTAGCCTCCATTCCAAAGCGGTTGTTTTTTTTTGGTGCTTTTTGTGCTGCTTTCTAGAATCACCGAAAAGTGTGCTTCAATGAGCATCATCAAAATTTCCTCGAATGTTATTATCTTGGTGTTGTCGCTTTTTTCAAGAAACCTACATTTGGCAATTTCAATCATATCGATGCGATGGTATCCCCCTTCTTTAATGTACGAGAGTTTGATCGCTCCAGATTATTCGGTCGTCCAGTAATAAAATATTAAGTGGTGGCGGGTCGTGCCAAAAGTCGAAATGACGAGAAGTTTAAATTCAACTAGCTCATCCAAAGTATCTTCTAATACAGTTTTTGGCGTATATTCTTGTCATGTAATCGGCTTTTCTAAAAAAATACTTTTCGAGGAAAAAAAGCAAACACCCTAATTTTTTTGGCTTAGAAATCGATGTTTCCATTCCCTGAAAAGTGCATTTTTCGACATTTTCGAAACAGGGAGGCATTTAAGATTTTTTTCCTAGAAATTCCCTATCAAACTGTCGTCTCAGTTTTTCAAATTTTCGCTAGTTTTTAGGCACCAGACGACATAAAGTGACCTCTCTTCCAAAAATATACACTATTTTCCGATTCTCGTCAATGTCAATAGGGTTCGGAACGCCGTCAAAAGGTACGTGTGGAGAAAATTTTATAAAAATTGGTTAATTTCTTCGACAATTGCAGATTTGAAATAATAACTGGCAAACGAAAAACCTGATTGCCAGAAACAATTTATGGTGGTCCCCAAGTGTTGCCAAATCGCAAATTTCCTCCGACTTTACCCGAATGAGCGTCACATATCCCAGCATGACGGCTGAGTTTTTTTTACTACCCAAGAAAGAATGTGTGTAAATTTTCACTTCAAAAAATTTTTCAGATTGCTGGAATTTTATATGTTACAAAGCTGGATCACGACTACCGTGACCTGACACATCATATCCTTTAAAATTACTATTACATTACTCTGTATCTGTGATGGTCCTTGAGATAGGCTTCCACGAGAGGCTAAACTTCCTTCTACCTAGGAAGGAGGACTGGACGGAGGGAAGGATGGGATCCTGAGATGGACTAGTTTGGTTCACAGACGGGTCCAGAATGGGATACTGTCTGGAGCTGGTGCGTATTGTGAGACCCTGGGGGGAATTATCCACCCCACTGGGAGAGCACACTACGGCTTTCCAAGCGGGGGTCTGGAAGTCGCTAAGGCTCAATGTCAGTGGCAGGAAAATTGTATTTTGCTCCGACAGCATGGCGCTGCTCATGGCTCTGAAGTCGGTCTGCACGCGCTCCTTGTTGGTGAGGGAAACGAGGCCGCTGACGCCTTAGCCAGGGAAGGCTCAGCACGTAGATAGTTAGGGCCTTATCCCTGTGTGGACACCGCCTAGATTGTTCGCGAAAGAGTTTTGGAGGTCTGGACGGAGGGTCGGACCGAAGAGGTATGACGGGCGGCTCCGGGGATGAGACAGACGAAGCTCATGATATATGAGCCTGCGAGGAGTCTCACCAGGGGGTTGTTGGGCATACCTAGGAAAGAGTGCAGGGCCGTGGTTGGATTCTACACAGGGCACTGCAAGCTTAGATGGCACCTGACTCTGCTCAAAATTGCAGAGGAGGGGGAGTGTAGATGGTGCATGGAGGACGATGAGACCCCATACCATCCACTTACGGTATGCCCCGCCTTTGCGTGGGCAAGACTCAGAATCTTTGACGCGACGTCGATCGAGCCAGATTTAGTGCATCGTGTTGGTCTGAAGGAGATGCGGGCTTTCTTAAGGAAGACCAGCATCTTGGAGGTTCTCTAATTCGGGCTGGGGGCTCAACGGGCCCAATTGGTGGCCTAAGTGCATCCCTCTTCTGATACTCTGTATCTGACTGTATTAAATGATAGTTTGTAATAATAAGCATATAAACTGACAACGTGTTATTTAATTTGGAAAAAAGTTACCTGATTATAGCTTATATTATCATAATATTCCTAAATATTAATTTTCATTGCAAATATGCAATATATTTAGTTAATAGTATTCCCCATTAAAGTACTTACACCGGACATATTCTCCAACTAAACTAGGAGCGACCCTTTTTTTAGAAAGTACCAAAATAAAACCGAGAATAAAACTTTCCGGAATCCACTCAGGCAAATGCTTTCGTTACTAGATTTCATTACCGCCGCTTTTCAATATTACCCCCATCGAAATGGTCAACGCACGGTCATTTGCAAAA
>JAEQML010083482.1:0-10455 GCA_016904865.1 Pissodes strobi | reverse complement strand
ACGTTGTGAAGCCCGACGCGACGTTGTGAAGCCCAGCTTTGGGCTTCACAACGAGGCCCGAGTATATATCAACCATTCGATTCCCCTAGCCCTCAGCACCCCCCTGCCAAATTTTCAGGGGGGGCTTGACAACGTACTATTTATGCATATGCTTATACGAAAAACTTGGAGAATCTTCCTGTAGGGGGCGCTGCCAAGTATGTAATTTATACTCCAAATTTTTTTATTTAATCGCGCCGTTATCAGGCCTTAAACTTGGCAACACCTTTAGGCCAGGTAACGAACGTAAAATATATTTTACTGAACATACGGCCGGGCTTTATAGCGAACGTAGTATGCATTCATTTTATTTATAAATGTATCCAAGCTTCCAACAACATAGTAGTATTAAAAAATGCCCACCTTTGGTTTTGGTCGTTAGCTCGTTAGTATTGTACCGTGCGTTAAATTTATCTTGATAACATTTTGATTCGCTGTAACTTTTTTGTTTTTAAAGATATCAAGGTAAGCAAAAAAGCAAAATGTAGGGTTGGTGGCCAAGTTTTTTTCTAAGTTACAGATAAAAAAAACACTAACAATTTTCTGACATATAAGCATACTTTATATATTTTTTAAATGGAACAACCTGTATATTATTACATTTTTGGATTTAGAGAAATCTAAACACATTTCGTGTATAATATCCTATACCTATCTTAAGCTGTTTACGAAATATTGACAGTTGAAAGTCGGGCATTTTGACACTTTGACAGGCTCTAAAATCTAAACTGCACGAGATCAAAGAAAACGGTTTGCACATTCATATCTTGGGTTTTCATAAGCTATCGAATGATAGTATCTTCGAATTTAACCTGCGGATAAAATTAACCGGAACTTTTAAACATCCGGTTAAATTCAAAGTTAGTATCATTCGATAGCTTATGAAAATCCAAGATAGGTATGTGCAAACCGTTTTCTTTGATCTCGTGCGGTTTAGATTTTAGAGCCTGTCAAAGTGTCAAAATGCCCTACTTTCAACTGTCAATATTTGGTAAACAGCTAAAGATAGGTAGGTATAGGATATTATACACAAAATGTGTTTCGGTTTTTCTAGAGAGTCCAAACAAAAATGTAGTAATATACAGGGTGTTACATTTAAAAAAATATCAAAGTGACCCCTAGCACTTTTATTTGATGTTCAATTGTTTTTTGCTGAACATATCCGAATTCGCGAAAGAAAATTACATAAGATGGCTATTTCACTTTTTTTTATATAAAAGTACAGGGAAAGTAAAAAATCGACTTGTCTAGTCCTCGTTGGACAACCCTGTACATTAATTGGGCCACGTGGAAATGCCGCAAGTACCCCCAGTACTTGCGGCATGTAGTTTGGTTGGAAATTACTAAAATTTGGCAGATATTGGAAATTTGGTAAGAAATGATTTTGGGAATTATTATTTCTAGCCGGAGGCTGATTGTACTTATTTTTATTGCTACTAAAATTGTCTAATTGAAAAGGTTTCTGCAAATGTCTTATATTACTTTCAGAAATAATATAATGTCTCGCTTCAGCTAAATCTTTAGGCTTCATAGCGCGAACTGTGGAGCCTAAAGGTTCCTTTAAACCTGCTAAAAATATTTTTTCTACTACCGTGCGTACAGTACCTACTCACTTTACGCACTCTCTAAGGTACGTAAAATTGGCCTTTTTAATGTGCAGTGTGTAAAATAAGTTATTTTACGCACTAGTGCGTAAAGTAAATCTGACATATTTTTGACATTTAGAGCAGTGCGTAAAGTAATTTAATAATATTTTTGTTTTTTCATATATTTTTCCATAGTAGAAAAAATTTCGAATGCTACTCATGTGTAAAGTACCCTTTTTTATTCATGGGATTGTCGCATTCGCCTACGGCTCGTGCGACAATATTCCCATTCATAAAAAAGGGTCACTTTACACACTTGTTGCATAAATAACTATTAAAGCATGCAAATTGTAAAAATCTTTCTTCACTCTTGCGGTTGCCATATCGGCCTTATCGGTATGCGTATCAATAAAATTATGCAAAGCACTTAAATTAGACATTACACGAGTATATTGCAAAGGAGGTTCATTGGCATGCTACCTTAATTGATCTAAATCGAATAATAGACCATTTTCATCGTTGGTCTCTTTCTTTTCTACCTATCACACTACTCGTACCGATTAACAATCGATGTTTCCGGTTCCATTTTTCGAATTTCGGTTCGTTTTTTGAACAGACGGATGAAATCGACAGGGTTCTCACGTTGTAATCCCTTTCAAAAATCCACCAAGATTGCGCCACTTTATGTCATTGGTCATAAAGAATTACTTTTTAAAAAATTGTTAATTTTATTTAAATTGAAAAAATACAATATTTAAAAGCTGAATAAAAGCGTGTTTATCTTTTACTGTCTATGCCGATTCTGAAATCTAAACTTTCACACAGTTCTTCCTTCAAACATCAATTCTGGGCAAACTGCTTGGGTTGCAATGTTGAGTCAGCTCGGTTCACACGGGAAGCAATGAGAGACGTACATAACTGTGCTATGCCACAAAAAACTTCACATCATCCCCTTTAATTTTGGTATTTAACGTTTTTTTCTACAACGTCAATTGGGAAAGTTGAAGGGGGGTCTATTTATAGTAAAACACCCTGTACGTTATAGCATTTTTGAATTCACCTTAGAATTATAAATAAAGTAATACCAGATTTTTTGAAACTAGTTCTAACCGTTTTCGGCTTACATGTTGCTACTTTGGTTTTTGGAAATTGTAAAAATATGTCACTTCCGGTTAAACGGGAAGTCACTATATATAAAGAATGATATACCATACAAGCCGTTTTATTCAAAACAGTAGCACTTATAAAGCACAGGGTGTTAATGCTAAAATTGTAATTTTTGAAATACCAAAATAGCGAAAGCTGTTAGAGCTAGGTCCTACATATTATATTTGTAATTTTAAGAAAAAAAATATTTTTAGCAGGTTTAAGATTTTTGAGCGCTGTTTCAACTCCCCGATTTAATGATACTACCTACGTATTTATCTGTAAATAACACATCGGATTTAAGATATTCCCATAAGAAAAGAGAGAAGTCAAATTTGAGTTTGTCTTAATTCAACGAATTTGGGAACTGAATTTGGCAATGAAACTAATAGTCGCATCGGATTTAAAATGTGACAGTTCAACTCTTAGAAGAGGATTCAAAGTGAAAGAGAAATGTCAAATACTTCCAAATTCTGCCATGAAAATGCAGGTTTTGTTTTTTTTCTTGCGGGTAGCTTTGGAAGTCTCTGGAATTTTATAACTCTCGTAACCACATATATCCGATTAGTAAATGGCGCAACTAACATATTTCATGTAAAATCACACATTTTTGTAGATTATTAAGAACCCCGTCTACTTGAACTCATTTTTTGCTTACTGCTGTCCACGACTCGTGAAAGAAACCGTGCGCCGACTTAAACTTATATTATAACTAAAAACGATGACACCTCTTTTCAAACGAAAGCTTAAGAAAAAGTAAGATGAAGTCATATAACTATTTTGGCCCATCTTAAGTAGTTTTCACGCTACAGACTGCTAAATTTGAAAAATATCTTTCAACTGTCAATATTTCGAAAACAAATGGGCTGATTTAAAAAAATCAAACCCCAAATAAATTATTAAATGAGCTATCACAATACATACCTTTCCTCTTGAAAAAAGAACTGAGGGTGGTTTTTAGCCCCAAATAAGGGGTAAAATTTATCTAAGATTGAATATTTTTTATAAAATTTGAAATAAAAAAAGCGTTATTTTATTTTTTTTGCAAACGCTTGTTTTCATAATATAGGATTTATTGGAATTAAATGTTCCGCCCTGTATATTATTCTGAGTAATCGGAAGAATGAAGTTATTATACTTTTGAACGGACATAGTCAAGATGCCCTATTTTATATTTTTGTTTTCTGATTCTTTAATAATTACGTAATATTGTAATACAAGTTCGATATGTTTAGTCTCAGTGTTTAACTCTAAAATGGGTGAATAGCCGACATTACGAGCTAAAACGTTATAGCGACGATTGAATTGTGACTATCAAACGCCACGATTATAGTAAATGTCAAATAGTTGTGGTAAACTCCTATAATTTAATAGACAGAAATACCTACCTATAACTACCAAAGTTTGACATTTTCAGATGTGGCTAAAAATATCCTCAAATGGAAGCTTAAGAAAAAGTAAGATAAAGTCATATAAACTGTTTTGGCCTATCTTAAGCAGGCTGCCAGGCTGCTAAATTTGAAAAATATATTTTTAACGGTCCATATTTCGAAAAGAAATGGGCAAGTTTTTAAATATCAAACCCCAAAATAAAATACTTGAAAGAACCTGTCAAATGAGCTATCACAATACATATCCTTTCTCTTGAAAAAGGAACTGAGGGTGGTTTTAACCCCAAATAAGGAGTAAAATCCATGTAAAAAATAACATTCATATTCATGTTCCACCCTGCATATTATTCTGAGTAATCGGAAGAACGAGATTATTATACTTTTGAACGGACACAGTCAAGATGCCCTAATTTATATTTTTGTTTTTTGATTGTTTAATAGTCATGTATTATTGTCATACAAGTTCGTTGTGTTTAGTCTCAGTGTTTAACTCTAAAATGGATAAACAGCCGACATTACGATCCAAAACGTTATAGCAACTATTGAATTGTGACTATTAAAATGCCACGATTATATTAATTGTCAAATAGTATAATTAAATAAACAGAAATAAAAAATCCTACCTGGTAGTAATACCAAATAGAGTAGCGTTGATGGGATATTACTACATAATTTGACGGAGTACGGACATGCTTGCATACTATGAGAAATTACAAATATAATGAAGTGATATTTTAAGGGAAAATATTTGCCTATTATGTTTCTGAATTTAACCTTGAATCTAAAAATAACTCGGGCGTCACAACGAACGTATTACATAGTTTGGGTTAGTAACGACGGGCTTTACAACATGCATTTTACATATTTTGTGAAATATGCACGGTGGTTGATATTAAGCAAAGTTCTCGAATTAGTATATGTACCGGGTGTTTTCTTATATTTTGCGCCACCAGTGGAACTTCCATTTTTCGAGAAACTTTAAATAGGAAAGCTTTAGCGATTAACAAATGATTATCGGAAATCTGTAGACTAATGTCAACTTTTATTGAAGTGAAAACTTCTTTAGCGCCGCGTCATTGGGAGTGATTTGAGACTCGATGAAATAGAAAAAGTGACACTATTAAAAGATATAGATCTATAGGATGTAGCCTGCGAGGGAATGAAACAGAACACAGTTCCGGTAACACATATTGAAGCAGGAAAATTAAATGTTATTTTCATTTAGTGTGTTAATTTAAATGCCAAGAAGCTTCTAGTTATTATGAATATGCATGCAAAGCCGCATAACTATTAAAATAATTTATTATATTTCCGAATAAGTTCGGAGTTAGAGTATGAGTATGCCGCTTATCTTTTAAGAGATAAATTAAAATAGCATTGTTAGATTTAGGTACTACACAAATATTAATTTTTATTTCGATGACAATCGGCCTAAATACCTTCAAATATCTATTTGAAAAGTGAATGAATCTTCACGTCCCGTCAGACTATATTATGGATCATTTGTAATTAAATATGTTCTACACACAGTCAGGATAAATTAATTATCTGATTTTGCCTAACATACTTCGAAGATGATCATAAATGAAAGTAAATTTTACGTGTTTGCCAAGAGTACAAAGTGAAAAGTAGTCGTTGGATCACTGAAGTTAAGCAACGTCGGGCGTGGTCAGTACTTAGACGGGTGGTAGCTTGGTTTAGTTTTATGAAGGTTCCACTTCTACCGCGTGTGAACTCTTTTTAATTTAATATAGTTTTCAATATCGCTCTGCTGAAGTTTTTACTTCTGCTGTGCGGTTTTATGCACACACCTTTTTTAATAAAACAGCCTGCATATTATTATAATTTTGTATTATACGTAAGATTCTAAACAGATTTCCTGTGGGATGTCATTCTTTTTTAACGAGATATCTGATGACACTGACTGACGATTGGCACCATGAGTACTAAATTTGATACCTTGGATTGATAGTACCCACCAAGGTACCAAATTTTGATAAGTAAGCACCATTAAATAGTTTTCTAAATGTTAAGATAGGAATGTGAAACGAATATTGCTTTATCTCTGAACGTTTTCTTGCTACAAAGACACAAAAGAGCCAAAGAGCCTATTTTCATCTGTTTATAAATTCGAAACTATTCATTTCATAAGTATGACATCATATATAGAATCTGTATAGAATATTACGTATAATAAACAATTATAATAATACACAGGCTGCTCCATTTAAAAATAGATAAGGTTGATCCAGTGCAACTATAATGACCTCATTAGCAATATTTATTAAGCGTACCATAAAAAGCCCAAGAAGACAAACACAATATTCTCCTGAAACTATTATTTCAATAACCTTGAATCTAAAAATAGATACTAAAGTGCTAATAGCTATAAATTAAAATGGCAACACCGCTGGGCTTTCCAGTGTTACTTTGATGTATATTTGAAAACAAGTGGGCTTTTGAACAACCGTAAGATATCTTTTTTGGGCTTCGGAACGTCAAAAAGTTTCTATTCGCTTTTCTGTAAGGAAATCATTGCCCCTCTCCTTTCCCCTCTATAGGTTTTCGATGATTTTAAGACTATAGGTAAAAAGTATACTCGCCTAAACGCCTTGCATCTGCCGGGCTCCAAAACGCCCCATTGGTCTCCGGGTTTTACTTCGTACTATTTATAGGTATATATATATATATATAAACACCCTCGGGAAGGTTGCCGAAAGGCTTATTTTACCGAGGATAAACAGGGTTGTTGATCAGCTTAATATCTTGCCCCCCGAACAATTCGGCTTTCGAGGCCAGCATGGCACTGTCATGCTGGCAGCGAAGCTAGCCACTGACGTTTATGAGGGATTTAACAATGGTCAGTCCACTGCCCTACTTTTGCTGGACATTGAGAAAGCGTTTGACAGGGTATGGTACGATGTGTTGCTATATAAGCTGCTGGTAATTCACAGCATGCCGCTGTACGTAGTAGCACTCATCGAGTCATATCTTGCCGGACGCATATTCTCCACCAGGATAGGCAAATAAACCTCCAGAAACAGAACTCTGTCAGCAGGAGTGCCGCAGGGTACCGTATGGTCGCCGCTACTATTCAGTCTTTTTATAGCAGACATCCCGTCTCATCCTAATACCTGTAAAGCCCTGTTCGCTGACGACACAGCGATATATTCCCGAAATCCTATAGCTGAGGTAGCGAAATCAAGAATAAGTGAACACATGGATATCTTGATTCCATTCTATGAAAGGTGGAAGATTAATCTCAACCCTTCAAAAACGGAATTAATCATAATCTCCCGAAAAAGAAAAGACATCGCTATTACCCCCCTTTTAATAGGCAACACAGCCATCTACCCTAAAAACAGGGTAAAGTATCTTGGCCTAACCCTCGATAGTAAGCTGAATTTTAGTAAGCACATCGAGGCAATCGTTGGAAAGAATGAAGGGATAAAGAAGGGACTAGGACTCCTGATAGCAGGAAGATCCTACTTAAGTCCTGCGAATAAACTTGTATTATATCGCTCAGTCATAAGACCAGCCCTGATGTATGGTGCCCCAGTGTGGTGTTCGGCGGCAAAGTGTCACAAAAAGAAGCTGCAGGTTCTCCAAAACAGCTACCTAAGGGCAGCTTTTTCTCTTACCCTAAGGGATCGAGCCAGAACGGAAGACCTGCATGCATGGGCTAGAATCGAAACCGTCGATGAATACATCGATAACCATGCATGTAGGTTTTTCGAAAGGCAGATCCGGGGATCGACAGCACACATCGCCGATGTTCGATACAACCCCGAACGCCGCACGCCGCACGGCACCATATATCGGGAAATCACGCTGTTCTACAAGCAACTTATGCCGCCATGACTCTATTCCCCTCAGGAATAGAGTCACTACAATAAACCACCCTAAAATGACCCTTCCAACAACTTCTAAAAGTAAAATCGCATAACTTAAAAAGTTCGTAATAACAGGAGCGCAGAAGCCGACCAGCGGGAAACCAGCCAGCTAGCCGTGTCCGAACATGGGGGCGTGGCTTGCTTAACGACTTTCCCGACCTATAAATGCGCAAATACCGCCACATTTAGCTCACTTGATTTCTACCTACCGAAGCATCCATGTCTCCGCAGTCGATACCGCGGGGGCTCGAACTGTGAGCCTTGATATCATTGCATCCACACTGGAATAGACTTAATGCATTAAGTATTCTCTTGTAAATAGTATATGTTAGCTCTAATTATTGTTGTACAGTGTGTTGTCATTTTAACTTATGAACTCCTGCTCTTATAGAGCATTTAAGCAGGGTTTTTCTTTATTTTTTTCCCCTGCATTTCCACCGGGTACTAACATAAATAACTAAATAATGCAACACAACTTCTATCCTAGCTTTCGCTAATTCTCAAGTGGTAACGACATTGACGGGGCTACCCAAGTAATGTTCGAACAGACAGCAGTACCACGAACCCTAGATTTAAGTAGGTAATAAGATCAACCCCCTACGGGTGCCAAACTGTTGGCCACGGTGCTGCAGCAACAGCGCCAGGCGAAACAACAGTTTAAATTGTTTAGCTAGTAGCTACTCTGGCATACTTAACCTAGGATTAGTGATTCATTAATGTGTAAATTTTGAAATAATAAATATGCTTATGCTTATGGGGATGCAGTCTTCAATATTATTGGCCTTAAGGGATAAAGAAAAACCCTTTTTTGATATGTCAAGCTTTTGAGTTTATTCTAACTCATTGTCAGGACTTCTGCAAAAAGACAAAATAAATAGCAACTAGTGCTAACTATTTTTAATTGAAGTTCTTACCAAAGTGGGTTTACATAAAGAGCGGGTGCTCCAAACAAAATACAGGAGGATTCGTCCTCAAACCGCCAAAATTTTAAATAATCTTAATTTATAACATTTCTAGAACCACGTGCTACAGCTAACCTACCAAACTAGTTAAACTACTTTCAGGTGAAATCAAGCATGGTCACCGAACAATTCGATTTATTTTTAAATAAATACATACGTTATTAATCTAGTTTTATTCAAATTTCATGTGAACAAGGATGGTATTGGTATGGTATTGTGTGTGTTAAGTGTAGGGAACGAAGATGGAAGGTCGGAAAAAAAGGCAGTCACGTCAGCGGCGTTCTTGCTTCATACACCATGCGCACGTAATTGTTACGGTAATACCTATGATCTAAACTCCGTAACAGTTGGAATGTTTTATTTAACATAAAGATTTCGTCATTTTCAGTCGAAAATCATTGGAGAGACCGGCCATTACTGGAGCATCCGATGTACGTGGAGGCCATTAGTTGGTTATTAAGGGTTGTACCGTAGCAATTACGTGCGCATGGTGTATGAAGCAAGAACGCCGCTGACGTGACTGCCTTTTTTCCGACCTTCCATCTTCGTTCCCTACACTTAACACACATAATACCATCCTTGTTCACATGAAATTTGAATGAAACTAGATTAATAACGTATGTCTTTATTTAAAAATAAATCGAATTGTTCGGTGACCTTGCTTGATTTCACCTGAAAGTAGTTTAACTAGTTTGGTAGGTTAGCTGTAGCACGTGGTTCTAGAAATGTCATAAATTAAGATTATTTAAAATTTTGGCGGTTTGAGGATGAATCCTCCTGTATTTTGTCTGGAGCACCCGTTCTTTATGTAAACCCACTTTGGTAAGAACTTCAACTAAAAATAGTTAGCACTAGTTGCTATTTATTTTGTATTTTTGCAGAAGTCCTGACGATGAGTTAGAATAAACTCGAAAGCTTGACATATCAAAAAAGGGTTTTTCTTTATCCCTTAAGGCCAATAATATAGAAGACTGCATCCCCATGATCCTAGTTTAGATTTATATATATATATATGTATATATATATGTATATATCTTAAAAGCATGCTTAGTGTAGAGGAATGTTGTTTCGCTTCCTCGGTGGACTACGAAAAGAATCCACCCATAGCTTGTCAGGGTACCGAAAACTTAATTATACACCAGCAATCAAATTATCGCTAACAGGCATGAAAACTAAAAGAGTGGAAGATTATCGAGCTAAGCTCAAGGAAACAAGTCTACAGTCCTTCATTTCGAAGGTGACTGCGGTGGTCCTTTAGTTTTAAAGGAAACACCAACGACGAGATCCATAAAAAAATAAAATCTTAAAAGCATGCTTAGTGTAGAGGAATGTTGTTTCGCTTCCTCGGTGGACTACGAAAATAATCCACCCATAGCTCGTCAGGGTACCGACAACTTAACTATACACCAGCAATCAAATTATCGCCAACAGGCATGAA
>JAEQML010083481.1:0-10456 GCA_016904865.1 Pissodes strobi | reverse complement strand
TATCTTGCGGAGAAACTTGTGATTACGAAATAAAATTAATATAACTGTTGAAGGGTATATACTACAATTGGTAAATTGCTTATTTTCCTTAGTACTATCCGAGTATAACAAACCAACGAGTAGCGACAGCTGGGGGACCAAATTTTTCTGCGCATGCGCGAAATAGTGTGTCCGTCCGTCAAACCATAGAAAAAAAAACGTCAAACTCACTTTTGTTGTTGTAGCGCGTCAGTTACGAAATACGAAACGAATTCCGATAAGTGTGTTTTAGTTATGAATTGTATTTTAAAACTGAATAAGTGTATAATCATGCCGGGTATTTCTTGTGCATATCGTGCCTGTTCAACTAGGTCTCGAGATGGAAAATCTTTCTTCAAATTTGCTCTAAAGATTATGACCGGTAAGTACATAGCTACTACCAACAATATCATGGTTGTTTTTTTAAACTGAAATGTAAATTAATTGTTGAATACTTGCTCTTGAAGAATAGATAAATATTGATACAAGATTATTAGTGCTGAAAAAGTGCAATTTATAAGTGAGAAAATTAATTCCAAAAGACGTTAGGCACATGTAGTGTGTATTGCTGTTTCAAGTTTTCTTTTTTATCCAATACACATTGAGCAAAAATTTTCAAAAATAGAATAATAATGCACCATATATGTGTTTAAAAAATGGTCTCTCTTAATTAGAGTATGTTCCTATAAAATTTGTTATGCTGTTCTCACATGAAGGGTCTATGGGCAATTTTCAGCAAAATAATTCTATTGTAAAGATTCCGGCCTGTATTAGTTTGTAGAAGTTATTTGTTGTAAGGCCTGGGTTTTATGTTTAGTAGACCTGCTATTTTTCATATTAACCTAAAAAAAAGAGAACCTAATCGACCTAACCAACGATTTCGATTCCGCGGAAAAGGAAAAATAGAAGGGCGGTTCGGTTTGTTTAATGCAATGAGTTTCTTGGTGAAATAAGTAGCATAACGTGTCTATAGTTCGTTTGAATCACAGATGTAATATCCTAGTTTGAATCATACCCTAATTTCCAGTTAATCTTCCGAACAACAGATTTGGTTAATACTAAATATTTGGGAGTACTTATGCTTCTGTTTATTCATATCTGCTACCATTCTATAAAAGCCAATGCTGCTACGTTATCATTACCTGTCATTACCTAACTATCTAAAGGATAATAGCCTGAAAATAGAAAAATTCAAGTTGGTACAAATAATCCATATCTGAAAAGGAGTTTACTACAAACAAAGGATTAAGGATTTTTTTTAAAAAAAAAAAAAAAAAAATATTTTTGGGTTGCCCCCCCCCCCCCCCCCCAAAATGAGCTAGTTGGGAATTATGCATATTTAGGCATCAAGTTGGGAACAGTTATTTCTGCCAAAAAAACTTACCTTACCCAATAATTCCAAAAAAATAATTATTAGTATCTTCATGAACAAAAATTCAGGTTATCGTCAAAAAAGAAATTAGCAGAATTGCTATTTTCTGTTTCTGAAACACCGTAAGTAAATCAGCATTATTTAGTTCTTTAATGTGATAACCCAACCTCTTCAGATCCTTGCAAGCTTTTTGTTAACTTTTAATTTGTTTCGGTTTTTTTTTTGTTTTATTTTATTAAACATAATATTTGTTGTGCACAAGTATAGCATACATATATAAAGGGTGTTTCAATAAGAACTGACTATTTTGCTATTTGGATACAACGAAAAGCTAATGGAATATTTTGAAATCTAGGCCTTTATTGTAAAACTACAACATGGGAATTAGGTATGAAATATAATATATTTCGGCTAAAAAATATATTAGGTGCTGGAAATAAAAATGTATTCCAGTATGCCTTCACTCACAGATAAAAGTATTGCATTCTTTCAAGTATTTTGTAAATAGTGCATCAGAGAAGAATAGGTAATTTGATATTCGTAGACGAGTTTATATCGATAAACTTATAAAATAATTACATTACACTTGATATTTGGAGGTTCTGCTCTAGGTACTCTAGTTTTGCCAAATGTGTAATTCAAATCAACTTACATTTTGATTGCAAATTGTAAAACACGCCACCTGCAGAAGTTAGCTAGCATTCCAAAACTGCAATATGTGCCTCGATGTGTTATAAATGCTTCATTTGTTGAGTATAATGACAGGCTTAAAATCTTTGCCCCCCCTGTAGTTTAATTAAAAACTGCAGAAAGACCAAGCTTGTGATAAAAATATTTTTTTCAGTTTTATAAATTTCAGTTATCATAAATCTAATGAGATTTTTTTTCAGTGCCAAAGTCTGGGCAGAAGCTTCTATCAGAAGTGATATACTATGTAAACCAGTTAAACAGATGATGGCACATAGACTATGCAAAGTTCACTTTGAGCAAAGTATTTTTCTAAGATAACCTCTGCAGGAAAGAAAGCACTTGATGCAATTCCTACAATATTTGGCCAATATCTATTACGGGCATTTGAGACAAGTCAAGATTCTTCTCAGGAACCACCAAAGAAAATCAAGAACCTTAAATCTTTATAGCAATTATTCATTGATTATAAAAAAAATTACAGTATTAGTATTGCTTCCAATGGCACAAACTGCTACAGCTTTTTTATTTGTCTAATCATTATGACTGAATTTAGCAACAGCATTTTGAATTCCATGAGAAGAATAATTTTATTGGTTGGATTTATTATTTACAAGTGAATTACAAAACAGTAATTTTCCTGATAGGTAGTCAAAATTCAGATATTTCACCTCATCCTATGGTCACATTAATTCAATAAACAATATGTACTTGAAACACTACCTGGTTTTATGAGTCATGTACCCAACAGAAAGTACCTACTGGGCGCATAAATAGTTCCCGTTTTTATCTGAGTTGTACTAATTGATATTTGTCAGATATTTTATTGGGTCTAACATGATATTGTTTGACTGCAGTTAAATAGCCTTATGCCTGTTATTAATACTGTATCAATAATACCTTCATTCTCATTATCACTTTCAGGTCCTAGTATTTCAAAAGATGAAGAAACAAAATGGGTGAATTTGGATGATATTTAACCAATGAACTTAAGAATATATAATCGTGTTCTACCTCTTCACCTTTCACCAACTATATAGGCTGAAAAGCTGCAATGTCAACCAGGACTACACAATAAATCAGTATATAAGGCCCTTGAAATCAAAATGAAGACAATGACTGATAAGGATAAACACTGCATTCTTTGTATCGATTGTAGGCACTCAACCAAACGGTGATAAACTTCGTACTATTCTAGAAGATTGTATTTTAAATTTAAAGGATATATATTTAAAAGCAGAAGGCATATTAAGTGACATGGGCTAGAATTTTATTGATTTGACTAAATGTCTAGGAATTACACCTGAAAATACAGAGTTTCAGGTAGGAGGTGAGAATATGTTCTATATTTTTGACCGATGTCATTTAATTAAGGCCACCCGCAGTAACTTAAGGCAGCACACCTTTTACTTTCAAGGTAGAAAAACACCTTGGTCATTTATTAAATAATGTGTTAAAAAAGCAGTTCTACAGGTGTGCATCCAAACTCATTAATTCTGACCTTAATCCCATAACTTTTGAAAAAATAAGAGTGAGTTATGCCGCTCAACTTTTGAGCCACGCAATTGCCAGTGGTATGAATACATACATGAGTTTGGGTGCACTTCCAAATGAAGCTTTTGCAACAATTGAAATTGTAGAAAAATTTAATAAACTTTTTGATATCTTGAACTCCTTATCTTTAAATAATTCTTATAAATTTAAGAATGTATTTGACAGATCTGATTCGCAGTTATAATTTTTAAATGAAGCTTTGGATTTCTTGCCAAATTTAAAGGTAATAAACAAAAATGGTCAAGATTAATAAATGTTGGTCTCTTACAATAAGAAGTCTTCTCAGTGTATGACAAACACTTTTAAACTGTGGGTATAAATATCTTAAGACCAGATTGTTTAGAAAATCCTGTAACGCAGCAGGAAGGCAATTGCATAAATCCCACATCAATACAGTTTGAAAGTGTTTAGAAAATTATTTGTGCAGAACTATTTCCACTAAAATCACATGAACAACTAGGTATTGATTGTAGGTAGAATTTAGATGATGTTCTCATTATTCTAAAATCCATGGACATGGTAGAAATTATTAATAAGGAGTGGGAAACATCAACTGCAGCAATTTCGTTGCCTGCAATTATCGTAAAGAAACCATTCCATCACAGAATGCTTTCTATTATGTCTGTGGATATTTGATGAAAATGTGTCTAGAAGTACATTCATGTGACATTTGCTATGCTTTTAGCAGAGAATGTGCTAGTATTGATGTAGACAAACTTCTGTCGCATTTTAAATCTTTTGATGTAACCTAGGTACTTTTGGTGATTTATCATCACCACCAGAAAGTCTTTTCAACTTGCAGTTTGAGAACATTTGTACAGGCGAAAAAAATTCTAATTATCTCGTGAATATATTTGAAAAAGTACAATTTCTCCATCCCTGTTCAAAATTTCCAAAGCTGTTTGTATTAAAACTACACTACACATATTTTATACTAAAATTTAATAATAAACATCTCAAATGTAATAGTTCTGATAAAAAAAGTATTCGGAATTTGAAAATCCTATCACATGTATAGTTGATAAAAATTATTGCATTTTTCAATTCATAATAATTTACTCTGATTTATGAAAACTTATGTATGTATCTATGTAAATAGTAGCGTTTAGAGCTGTGTGTGTTCTCTTTAAGCAAAAGGGTATTAGCAATTTTTTTAAGTTATTTGATCTAGATATGGTATTGATAATTTGTGCTCATAGCTTTGAGTAATATTGTTCTCATATTTATTTTTGCATGGTTTATTAATAGGGTTATATAACGGTAAATTGTTGCTGTAATGTTTAAAGCTAGTATTGTTTATATGATACATGACTAATTTATTACAAGCATTATTATATTCGTTATATCTTATTAGTATATGTAGGTATAATTATATAATAATAAATGTAATGTACAGCGACCTTTAACTATAAATAATCAAAAGCATCGGCATTACGTGGTCAGTATTGAGTCCTAGATTCTGTTAAGTTACCAGAAGTTCATGTCCTTGGGAAGACAGTTCAAATTTTATCCCTTTAAATGCTTCTGCTAGGAATTTTACCGAGTATATCTGTTAACAGTGTAAATAGAGTACCGAGACTGAGGAGGATCGAACAAGGTCGGCGGGAATGAAGAGTTGGTGCTATCTTACTCTTAACAAAGGAGGCTGCTAATGTTAGACCGTCAGTCAGTATTAGTTTTTTTTTCGAGCCATGACTTATAGAGGACATAAAGTCCGTTCAAGTCTGTTGCGCTGTTACGTCACATCATTCCATCTTTCTTTATGCAATGAACGTATGTACTAAATTGGGCCGTCAAATTGGAATCTTTGACATCGATTTGCGTCAATATCAAAATATCATAACGAAAATAACAGATTTAATTCATTTATTGATTTGTTGGTAGTTGGTTTCTGTTTTACGCTAATAATTGCTAATAAAAATCGTTTTGAGATGCCCCACCGCTTCAGTGAGAAAGAGCAAGCTTTAATTTAAAAATTAGTGTTTTATTTCACACGTGAAAAAGATGCTGGTAGGCCACTTTTACCCTGGAAAGCTGTGCACAATGTAAGTAATATTTTTTTTTATTTATTTGATAATACTAAAAAATTATATCTCTAGAAAAAATTTATTTTTGATGTGTAAACATCTTACGCGGCGATATGAGGACAAATCTCGGCAAATAAGACGGAAATGCGCAAACCAATTCTAGCCGCTAGGGCGGTATTATATACGATTTTGCCATTTAAAATCGTTTTAAATGGATTTTAGACGATAAAAAAGCATATTTTAAATTAAACGAACCGTCAAAAGTATTATTTTTTTATTATTATATTCGCAGTGTATTTGGATCCATCCAGCTTATTTTTAATGGACGGTTGAATTTAAAATGAATTTTCGCTTCAAAATCCACGACAAATTCGTTCGAAGCCATGGCTATCGGCCTAAAAAAGTCCGAATTTTCGGATTTTTATACAATTTTGCCATTTAAAATCGTTTTTAAACGGATTTTAGACTATAAAAAGCATATTATTTTAAATTAAACGAACTGTCAAAAGTATTATTCAGATGCCCAGACCATTCCCAGACGTTTAAAACAATATTGTCATAAGTATGTAAAATTGATAAAAACGGAACGGGCTCCGGAATAGAAAACAGGTACAGGGACATCTTTTGGCTAGTGTAAAAAATAACGTACGAGTCTATCTAAGACGTACGGATCTTTTCTTTTGACGTCAGAAATTCTGACGTAACAGCGCAATAGCCTTGAATGGATTTTAGTCAGTCATCCCTCTCTGGGATGGCTTAGTATTGCCTTTATGTGGTAATTTCTTATTTTTGGTTCTACCCGTATGTCAAAATTTGTTTATTAAACATTGAAATTTAACATTTTTTGTTGCATTTCTGCCGAAATCTACGCCGCAAATTTACTTTCCATAACCTTCGATTAATAAACATTATTAGACTAGTGAAAATTGTTGTCTTTTATTCAAATTAATAATGTAACACCATTGTCTTCATAAGAGTGGGTGTACACGGGTTAGAATCTCTTAAGACAATTGGGGTAAGTAAGTACTCCTGACTTACAACTCCTCAGCCCACTGATAACAGTTAATTAATAAAAACTTTTGGTTTGTGCTGTTGCAAGTTTTAATTTTCCTCCACGTTTCAAAGGTTCAAAAAATTTACCCAATACTTTTGTAAATATAACTTTTCTTAATTTAAAGAAATGGAGTATTATTAATGAAGAAGTTGCTAAAACTAGTATAATAAGAAATGTCTGTTTGAGAACCGCTGAAAACGCCGTATAATATATCTTTTTCTACTACCTATCAAAAACCTCTGCTACACCTCTTCAATAACGTCCAAACCAGGCGCGTGTAAACTCAAAGTGCTTTATTTAGGTTAAAAATTGACACAGCAACTTCTTAACATGATAAATGAAATCATGAAATACATGGGTTTATTTTTCTCTCAGCGCACCCTCACTAAAGGAAACCAAAGGAAATTATTTAAATAAAATTCCAAGAATATATTGAGATTCCTTTATCAACAAATCGTAAAAGAAATATAAGTAATATACATTTTTATGATGAAAGCTTTCAGAAATTATTATCGACAAGGGTGACAGGAAGTAGGGAAAACCACTATTTATAGAAAAGCTTTAAATTTTACTGAGTCAAATTCAAATATGAACCTTGAGCAATTTTCCACTTCAAGTTTTTTATAGTTTAGTCACAGAGTCGCTTCCTTTCGAGCCACTTCATGGATTGAGCAGTTTACAAATATGGTATCCAACTGTCATCGGCTCTGCCGGAATCGGTCCTTTAAACATCAAAGGTGCCGACGCTTTATGTCGCTACTCGTTGGTTTGTTATACTCTGGTACTATGTATGCCGCCAGTCAATGTATGACACACCCGCCCAGTTTGGCTACGTTACATAAAAAATATGTTTAGAATTGAAAAAATTATAAGATATCCAAATAAAATAATAACAACGGGATCGCTATGTTTGTCATCATCTTGCAAAGGTTCAGGTTGATCTTGAAGATCATGTAATATATAAATTTGTAAATTTTCTTGAAATATATTAAACAACTCATTAGTTCAATTTTGGGTATATCCTTTTCGATACACATGTTTATATTATATATATTTTATATTTAATATAGGATATTGGTGGAAATAACTCCCAATAAAGAGACATGTACCCCCCGATTATCATAGTTTATTCTAATTGTTAAATATGTACGTTATTATACAGTCTTCGAGCTTCCCTCCACGTCTTCATTCTGAGCTACGTCACACCAATGAATATTCTACTCTGCGATCATGGAGTAGAATATTCTTTGGTCACACACACCCAAACAGCCGCTACGTAACGCACCCAAACGGCCCAAAGCGTAGGTCACTTGACCTGACCATATATTTACTTTTATTAATTCATATTTTTAAACACATATTATAGGAAGACGGAAATAAATATCTTGTCGTTGGTGAGAGCTCAGTAACCTTATATGCAGGGAGCGGTGCCGGCGGTAGCGTAGCTACTGGTAGGGCCACCCATGCCGATAAGGTCTCAAAGTGATGAAGGTGATGCTAAAAAGATTCCCACTCAGCCACTCAGCGTCTGATCCAGAGTGGGCGGCTGCACACAGCGTCTGTTCTCCATGTTAGGAGCGCCATCCTGTTGGGCCAGCGCCAGCAGCGTGGCGAATTACGGCCAAATACCCTGTTTATGGAAGACATCGAATAGAGACGGCCCTCAGTCCCCGGCAACTCGTAAACCACGACCAAGGTAGCCGGCGGTCAGGTACACGAGTAGAGGGTGCTAAGAATCCTCGGGTTAGGACAGGCTACCAGAAACGACAACTGATTGCTGCTACTTGTAATACAAGAATTTTGTCCACGCACCTAAAACTGCTAGAGCTGGAAAAAGAACATTCCAATATAAAATGGGACATTCTTGGAATATGCAAACCCAAACGAAAGGGAGGAGACCAAACCATATTACCTTCAGGACACCTTTTATACTATAAAGGAGGCGACGATATTAACCAGGGTGGGGTAGGCTTTCTGGTGCACAGAAAAAAACATAAACAATGTCGCTCAAATCCGGAGCATTAGTCCACGAGTAATATATCTTTTATTTAAAATAAATACTAGATACTCACTTGGGATTATTCAGGCCTATGCGCCAACATCCACTCACCATGATAGCGAAATAGAAGACTTCTACCAAGACATCACCACGGCACTATGCCAAAATCCGGCACATTATACTATGTTTATGGGTGATTTTAATGCCAAGCTGGGAAGCCAGTGTGATTCTCAATGGGCCCCCACGGCTTTGGTACAAGAAACGAAAGAGATCAGACTCTGCTAGAATCCATGCTACAGCATAAACTATTCGCGATGAAAACTTTCTTCGGTAAGGCTCTACAGCGAAAATGGACTTGGGCAAGCCCAGACGGCGTGCCGAAAAGTGAAATAGACTTCATAATTTCGAATAACAAGGAGATTATCCATGATGTAGCGGTGTTGGTTTAATGACAATGCCCTTTTGGCTGCTATGTTTAGTTTTTTTTTGGTAGATGCGGATACATCGAAATCCCTGGTCTCCATTATCTGAATCCCTTGTATGAATTATTGAGAGGAACATGTGACTTGTCAGGCCGTGCATTCATTGGTGGAGCGAGATATTCGAAGCAGGGTTTCTTTGTTCCTCGAGTTTTCGATTTACTGGTGTGACTCTACGTCGACCTATCTGGGAGTCAGCAGTTTTTTTTTGGATACCGGTTGGAATCAATTTTTTATTTCACCTTTTCTGGTATACTCCAACCAGGCCATTTTTAATAGTTTCAGTCCATATATGTGCTTTATCTTTTATTAAGTGGTGGTGTCTGAAACTGCCCTTTGTGGTATTTGAATGCTGCTTTAGCGAGAGGCCTTCTCGCTAAACTCTAAGGTCATCTAGCGATAAGCAACCTACTACCCCCTACAGAGGTTCCTACCGGTCGGGTCTACTCCTATCGACAGGTCCAGTTCTATCGTCGGGTTCATTGCTATCGACGGATATTGCTATCGTCGAGCATCGCTAACGACAGGGTTTTCCTGGGCTACGCCTCCTGTCTAACTATACTACCTATAGAGTCTTGCTGCTCTTCGCCTGTCAAGGAAGTCTCTTCTTCCCGTGAGCAGCTCTTCTCTGGAAGCTGCCTGAGGAGATACTCATTAGTGAGAATTTGCTATTTTTTTCTATATATAGTTTGTTTTCGAATAAAGATTAACTTTTTAACTGTTTCTCCTTAACTATGGTAGCATTTATTTTTTTCTTATTTTCTTTTAAATGAATTTTGAATATTGGGCCAATTTTGTCTAGCCTAAGACGCCTGATTTTATTTATTCGAATTCTAAAATTCAGTTAAATTCGTTTGAACTAGAACCAATCCGATTTTGGATTAAATTTTGAACTTTTGATTGGCTGACGCAATAATGTTGTAAGTCGAACTAGTTTTTGTATTATTATTCTCAATTTTTCACGATTTCTGGCTTACGTTAGATACCTGTAGATCAGATAACTACTATTGTTGTTACGGCCTAGTAGACTTTGCGTTATTCTTAATTTTTATTGTGGCCTTCATTACCTTTGTTCTACCGATAACTTGACCGGGGAGTACTTACGCTTAAGCTGACATACCTTAAATTCGATAATTGATTGGTTGCTACAATAACGCCATGTCGAACTAGTTATTTTTCATTTTTGCGGCTGTTACGAACGTATCATAACTGATACTGATTAGTTAGTAATACGGCCCTGTAACAAATCATGATTTGACGTCCGTT
>JAEQML010083480.1:0-10456 GCA_016904865.1 Pissodes strobi | reverse complement strand
TGTACTTTGGTGTTCTCCAGCCTGGAGGAGGACGATGGGATTTGATGGGCCACATCCCGTGGCAACTCGGAATGGTGGGGGCGTCACTCCCCGTAATCAAACTGCTCTCACCAGTTTGACGTTCCTGCCAGCCAATACAATGCAGCCCCTCTTGTCACAAACTGTCATTGATCGGCCCCAGACTTTGTACTTTGGTGTTCTCCAGCCTGGGGGAGGACGATGGAATTTGATGGGCCATATCCCATAGCAACTCGGAATGGCGGGGGCGTCACTGTCACTCTCCGTAATCAAACTCCTCTCACCAGTTTGCGTTCCTGCCAGCCAATACAATGCAGCCCCTCTTGTCACATAATATATGTACTTTTTATTGAAAACGAGATAAATAAAATAATATTTTTAACATTTCGAGTTTTATCGACTTGGATACATTTCTTATGACACTGCGGCCATGTATAAAAGAAAAGTCTGGGACCCATATGAGCGAAACACACTTTGATTTGAAGTTCAGACCTTATATCGTAATTTTGTTTCTAGCATAGGACCATAATGTTTAAACAAAAAAAAATAGAACATTTTGAATTCGTAAGAAAAAGCACCGCCGATAAGTCTAGCATGCCAAATGTCAGCCAGCTTTATTGTATACACAATATGCGGTGAAACACTTGATTTAACTTTCATATTGCGCTTGCAACTAACTGTGCAAAGGCAAACGAAAACAAACGAGATGCTACTAATCGCTACAAAAAGCGCCTTTTCTTCATTAGTATAGCATCTTGTAATGCAACAAAGTGAAACAGCGAAATAAGTGACGTCGAACGCCCGCCTACTGGTGATCAGATCGCTACACAGTGAGCTAAAATCGAAGCACGCAATGCACAAAAAAGTTTTTTTTGCATAATTTTTTTTCTACATTTAAACAAAACGTAGGACTTAGTTTTATGTATCTTAGAAAAAAAGTACATTTAGTTGTACTTGGTAAACCTTTGAAGGACAGTAGGACAGTGTCTAAAAAGAGAGTACTGTCCTACTAAAAAAAATACATATGGCCACCGCTGGCAAAATACTCACGTTCGTTGTAAGAGGCTTTTATCTAATCGATAAAAACCTTCTTAATTGTCGGCCCAAACAAGGTATCTGGGTCTCAATCGAGAGATAATGAAAGTGTGTCGAAAATGAGTAAATTACCTATATATTCATATTTCTTTAATTACGTTTCTAACTATAATTCGATATGTTATATTGAATCTATGTATTTTCGATTGCATATATACAAGAAAGTTGTCTATCCTATAAATCTTTGTAAGTAAACTGCTCTTCAAAAGTTAAGGATAGCTTGAATTACAGGTAAAGTTTAAAGGAGGATTTCTCAAATAAAAATTAAATAAGTTTGAAATGTACACTAGTGACTTAAAGGCGGTACTTTCAGCTTTAAGTAATCATGTCAGGTCAGGCCAATGATGACATTACGGAGTAGATACAGGGTGAAAAGTGAAGGTGTGCCGAAAAAATGAATTTATGATGTTCTGTACCTTTTTAAGAAATAACTGCACCATTTTTTATGATGGTAGTTTTAGAATGCCTGTGTTAATCTCGGAACGGTTCTTGAATTTTTTTCAAATTATTATTTTTTACAAACTTATGTAAAATTTTTTGGAAATTTGCATTTTCTAATTTCAATACTCTAATTGGCCATATTATTGACTCAAATTGGGCAGAAATGTATACAGGGTAACTCACGTGGTTGGTATAAAGTCAATGGCAATTTTTTCTTATGGTACATCCTGTATACTTTTGGATTTTATAATTCCCCTTAAAATTCTTGACATATCTGATTTAGCATACTCTATACCTGAATTCAATTGTTTTAGAAATATCGACGTTTGAAAAGTGACATTTTTCCGGATGGTGTTAATGGTTGTGTCACCTAGCAATGGGAAACGTTTTGTCACCATGACGGATTTTTTTACTTTCCCTGTACTTTTATAAAAAAAAAAAACTGAAATAGTCATCTTATGTAATTTTCTCCCGCGAATTCGGATATGTTCAGCAAAAAACAATTGAACATCAAATAAAAGTGCTAGGAGTCACTTTGATATTTTTTTAAATGGGATGTCATGTATATATATTATTGCATATTTGGATTGTGCGAAAAAGTCTAGACATATTTCATGAATATTCTCCTATACCTATCTCTAACGGTTTTTGAAATATTGGCAGTTGAAAATCGACCATTTACCAAGTTTGACAGCTTGTAAAATCTAAACGGCTAAATAGAACAAAACGATTTGCACTTTCCTATATTGGTTTTTCATAAGCTAATACCTAATGGAAAATTTCATCAAAATGAATCAATTTTTTCGACAGTTATCGTCAATCATGGCACAAGCACAAGCGAATATTACCAAGAGGTTACCGTAATATTACCGCAGGCACAGGTTAACGTTACAATATTCCAATCATTTTGGCAATGACAAATAATCAACAAGGAGAAGCTATTAAATTTGTTGATACTCTAACCACGGTATAAATAAATATATATTTGTACTCTGCTCTAAATTCCACCAATCTTTTTCTTGAACAGAAAAACATTATTTTATTAGAATTGACAAACTACTTAGGTAACCATGAATTAGAGGCTCCCCCAATCGCCTGGTCCTAAGGAATGTGTTCCAATATTAAAATAAATTTAAATTACTTTATTAGGGTTAGGGTTACAGGGTCAGTTCTACAGCAATAGAAGGTATTTTCATGCAATAAAAAAGGAATAATTTAATCACAAAAGGTCTGGCAATTTAGTTTTAAGTTAGGGGAAAAATATATGTATATATTGGTTCCGCTTCTGAGTCATGTTCCAGTAGAGAGATTTAAGATTAGATGACACAAGTTGATGATGAGTTTATATAAATAGATTCGGATATGAAACACTATTCATATGCTCGTCGTTGTAGATACCTGCGTTTAAGTGGAAAATCAGGAAATTTGCAGGTGATATGTTGGTCTTACAGTTTTCCCAAAATTTTATATCAGTTAATACCTGATTATCTTCCTTTTTTTGATAATCTGGGTTTGGAAAATGCATTGTACAGGCTTTTTTTATATATTGGCCCCCCCTTATCTTTTTTATTTGACGTTTCTGAAAAAAGTGTTTAATGCAAAAGTTTAATGGTTTAAAACAAAATTTTAGAAAAACTACTTTTTTCATCTAAATCTCTATATCTCGCATATAGACAGAAAGTCTGGGCGTTGTCGTATTTTCTTATTTCAAATTGCATCCCCATTTTTTTATTAGATTTTTGTATTCTCTTTACAATTCTAAAATTTTTTTTATATAACACACCCTATATTTAATTTTGACTTATAAAAAGATATTGACTTATGAAAGTTGCCGTTTTCTAAAAATTAATAATAAAAATCAGGTAAACATAGGTACTAGCCTTAAACTGGTCATTCACCATGATTGTCTATCTCAGGTAGACTTTCTATCAATGCTATACAGAGATGAGGAAAAATGCGATTTTGTTTTTGTCTAACAAATATAATATTATTATCTACTACAACTTTTCAATGTGCCCACCGTTCATTTCAATACACTGTATATAATCTCTCTGAATTTTATTTATACTGTTAATAATATATTGAGAATGATTCTCATTGGTGTCCTGAATGGCCTCAATTATTCTTGCTGGTAAAACCTCTATGTCTTCCGTGAAATGTACTTTACGTGCAAAAATCCCCATAGGAACAAATCAAGTGGCGTCAAGTCAGGGCTATTTGGCGGCCATCTAATCGGTCCAGTGGGACCTTAGACTATATAGCAGATGCGACCAATCCACGTTTGGTATTTCCCATTAATGTGATTTATAACCGGAAAAACGTTGTGTGCTGGGGCTCCATCCTGATGCCATATAATTTCGTTGTATTGACGGAGTGGTAAGTTGTCCAGAAAATTTTCTACACTATTGGTCAATAAATTTAAATATTTTTCCCCCATTTAAGAACCCGTCAATAAAAATTTTTCCCATAAATGTTATGGGATGATGGGCGTTTCCATTCCCAGCTTTTTTTGTAAATGATACAAGACTTCTAATAAGCACCTATATTTTTCGACTTAACAAAACACACTGTCTTTATACAACTAGTATACTCGGCGCGCCGAACAGATTCACCAAACACGGAAAACACGGATACAATAATTCTTCTTATTTTATGATTCCATTGGTTCCAAACATAGGAACTTTCATTAACATACTCTATTTTTATTTTTTGTATTATGGATAAGAAAAATCGAAATGAAAAACAAAACAGTGGGTCGATTCAATCATAAAATAAGGCGAATTGTTTCCGCGATTGGTGAATCTGTTCGGCGCGTCGAGTATAGTTGCTCGTGCGAACTGACATTGCGGTACATCTCATCGGATGCCTCCAACCATTGATTTGTATAGGAGTGGATAAGCAATAGCCGCCTGTCGCACTACTCAAAAGTGGCAACCTATGGGCGAAAAATCAGGTTTCTGCGCATGACAAAATCGACGCAAAATGGAAAAACGTAAACAAAGAAGATACTGTTTGGACATGCGCACTAAAACACTTGCCGTCTCAGCAGGCGTCGGTCAGCACCGAACTTGGCTTTTGTCTTTGACGTGTTTCCGTTTTGACGGCGCGGCGTTTTGAGTTATTAATTCGAGTTTTTACTTTTTTTTTACTTTCTTTGGACCTAGTGTCTGTAGTTGCTTAATTAGTTTTAGTTTAGTGGTTCACGTTTGTGGTTTGTGCGTACCCTATTTTGATTTTCGTTTAAATTGAACAATACGCATATAAACAATGGGCGATGCTACCAAAATAGAATCCCGAAAGTGTATGGTTGTGTTTTGTAGTAGTAGAGGCAAAATACCCGGGATTTCCTATTTCAAGTAAGTCTAATTATTATAAGTATTACTTATTTATACCTTATTGTTTGTTTCACTATGCTAACTGGGGCCCATTTCACAATCGGCAAGACTCCTCTACCGAATATTTGGTGAAATAATCACTTTCGAAGTCCGGGCCTGCCTATTTACCTTCACGGTGCAACAGCTAGCTCCTACTAATTTTCTAATGCGCAAGTCCAAATTGAAATCTCTTTGTTTACATTTCGCGGTCGTAAATTTGCCATCTTTGGTCTATTTATTGCTTATCCACTCCTATACAAATCAATGCCTCCAACGGACACTACATTGCTAATTGCTAATAGCTCGGATGCTCAGAAACAAGAAACAAGTGACAAGTTACAGGTTATGATATATACTACCACAGAAAACTTATAATAGAAGTGCCTCTCATGCCAATTAATTTTTAAACGCTAGAGGGCGCCAGAGCATAAAAGAAAAATAGACCGAAGTCTAACCAAATGTATTATCTAAGAGCACGCACCACACCTGTAACGATGTTCGACCGTTAAAGCGAAGTTATCGATAAAATGACGCGAAAACGCAAAACCTACTAGTTAATTCAAGGCCGGAAATTTGTATTATGTACCGAAAATAAATATGATTTTAATAATTTCAGGTATTTCCTAGGAGCAGAGAAATGTTTTTGTGAGGGCCAGCGATGGAAAATGAAGATCCATACCGCCAGTGGCGATCGAAATTAATGGAAAATGTGAATATGTTGTAATTTGTCATGAAACGCATCAAAATTCAAAGAGGTCTGGGTACTAGGCAAGATGAAGTGCACTGATGAAATTTAGTACGGTGATTAGGTATACTATGAATAATTCTTCAGTGGTAATATAGTTGATTGCCACCCCATCAGAAAAGTCAGAAAAAATTAAGAATGTCTATATTTCGCATAATTCCCATGACCTATTTTATTTCAGAGTGGTGTGGACACTAGACAAGTTGATGTGCGTTGATGTAATTTTGTACGGTGATTAGGTATATTATGGGGAATCCTACGGTGGTAATATAGTTAATTGCCTTAAGGCATATGCAAGCTTAATTTCCACTCTGAGTGTGTGGGAATAAGCAAGCAGAACTTAGATATTATAAAGAGTATACCAGGCCTGCGATGGTTCTGTCGTAGTTGCACTGAAGTTTCAAAGCCTAAAAAAAGAATTTGATGTATTCAAAGATAGCATAAAGGAAGAGCTGAAGAAAATTTCTGAAAAAAATAATTCCTTCACAATGGCACCAGAAAGAAAAGAGGCTTTTACCAGAACATATGCAGAAGTAAGCAGTGAATCCAAGGGAGAAGTCCTAGTCATCAAGCCTAAGTCAAAGCAAGATAATAAAAAAACTAAAGAAGCCATCCGAAATGCCGTTAATCCTACAGACTTGGGTATAGGGATACCACAAATGAAAGAAGTTAAGGATGGTGGGATATTAATGAGACGCAACACAAAGGAAGAGATAAACAAACTAAAGAACTCTGTAGATAAAAAGCTGAAGGGCAAATATGATATAAAATCGCCAGAAGAGAAATATCCTAGATTAAAGATAGTGGATATCGTAGGCGATCTTCAGAAAGAGGATATAGAGACTTACATATCGAAGCAAAATAAATCACTAATGCATGAAGATACATATCTAAAAATAATAGTAGTCAAGAAAATGAAAACTAATTACATGGCTATCGTCGAGTGCGATCCAAAAACATTTTGATCGATTATGGAATCCAGATGTAAAATATGTATAGGTTTTTCAGTGTGTCGCGTTTTTGAATATGTCCCTGTTTATCGTTGTTTTAAATGTGGTAGATACGGCCACGGAGCTGCTGATTGTAGTGATGCGGAAAAATGCTTACGTTGTGATGGGAAGGATCATGTAACCAAAGACTGCGTAAGTACAAACATATATAACTGTATAAATTGCATAGAAGCAAAGTCTTCTCAAAATTCGAATTATGACGTGAATCATTTTGTGTTTGACATCGAGTGCCCGGTATATAAAAGGAAAAAAATCTTAGAGAGAAAGAAAATAAACTATATTATGGACCAATAGCAATTAGTTGATAAAAAAGGGAAAGTAGCCAAGATCGATTTTCTACACCAAAATATACAAAGTTTTAAAAACAAAATTGATAATATTGAGTTGATTTTGAAATCAAAGCAAATCAAAATAGCTTGTTTAACTGAACATTGGTTAACAGAAAAAGAGGTTTTAATGTATAAAATAAGTGACTATGCAGTAGGTAGTTATTACTGTAGGCAAGGTGCAAGAGGCGGTGGAGTAATGATTTTGTATAACAATAAGCTAAATTTACATATCAAGAATTTGAGCAGAGTTAAAAAATTTACTTCTGATGGTGTGTTTGAGGCCTGGGGTTAGTATTGGCGAACATGGGGATAATATTGTTCATATTGTGAATATATATAGAGCACCTAATACCAATTTACATATCTTCTTCGAAAAATTGAATAATCTTCTTGCTGATTTGTGTCACTCAATAAACGATAAGATAATACTCTCTGGTGACTTAAATATTAATTTTCTCGGGACTTCAAGTACGGTTAACGACTTAAAGGATATCCGACGTTCTTATGGAATGGAAAACATTGTGAATGAGCCCACTCGCGTTACAGTCAGATCAGCCACACTAATTGACTATATATGTACAAATTATAATTCTAGAGATGTAGCGTGCTCCATATGGATGAACTGCCTATCAGCCCATTCTGCGCAGATAATGAATTTCCCCACTAAACAAAGTTCAGTTGAAAATATTATTTACAAAAGATTCTACAGCCAAAATAACATTGAAAATTTTAAGGTCTACATGGGCAGGGAAACCTGGTGGGGCGTGCTCCAGGCGGAGGATTTGAACCGGGGTTTTGATTTATTTTTAAACTATCTTCAGCACTACATCGATATAGCATTTCCTTTAAAAAAAAGTAGAAGACAAGCAGGGTAAACCAGCGCCCTGGATAACATTGGGAATTAGAACATCATCAAAAACACTAAAAAACTTGTTGTGGAAAAAATGCGACCGGGAGTGATTATGATAAAAATTACTACAATATGTACAAAAAAAATTTATAACAATGTTATTAAGAAAGCGAAGCAGATGTATAACAATAAATTATTTTTTGAATCGGACAATAAATCTAGGGCGGCATGGAGAATTATTAACAATAACATTAACAATAATAATAAAAAGGCGAAAAATCTAATTTCTAGGATTAAACATGAAAGGGTTGCTGTGCTGAATGATGGAAATAAAATTGTGCATTGTTTTAACCAGTACTTTGTTGATCTTTCAAAAAATGTTTCAACTAAATTTTCAAATGCTGATGGCGCTCCGCAGAATAGATTGCTACCAAATACAATGGTTCTGCGGCCTGTTAATGAATGTGAAATCATGGCAACAGTCAAAAAACTAATAAGTTCCTTTTCGATTGGAATGGATAACATTCCTTCAAATGTGTTTTAAAAAATTGCTCACACTATATTGTTTCCATTGACATATTTAATTAATTGGTCGCTCATGAGTGGCATATTTCCTGATACTTTGAAAACAGCAAAGGTAGTTCCGCTTTTTAAAAAAGGCGATTCATCTGCCCTCGAAAGTTATAGGCCAATAGCCATTTTACCTGTACTTTCAAAGTTGTTGGAGCGAATTGTGTATGGCCAAATTATGGATTTTCTGGAGCGTTTTAACATTCTTAGGGGTTGTCAGCATGGCTTTCGCAGTGGCCGGTCCACACACTCCGCAATTTCTGAGTTCTTAAATAATATCTATGAAAACTTAAATAATCAAAATAAATGCATTGGTCTATTTATGGATCTCAGCAAGGCCTTTGACCTGGTTGACCATGCTCTTCTTTTGGAAAAGCTCTCTGGGTGCGGCTTGAGGGGTAAGATTCACGAGTGGTTGCAATTCTATCTGAGTAACCGTCATCAGATTGTTGAAATTGATGGAATTAAATCCGTCCTGGGTCCTCTTTTGTTCTTGTTATTTATTAACGATATGCCGGATGTTTGTAATAACAGTAATTTAACTTTGTTTGCTGACGATAGCAGTTATTTAGTAGCAAGTCATAGTATTCAGGAAGCTACCCGAGTAGCTCAAGAAATGTTACAACGATTTCATGGTTGGTTCAATGCAAATAGGTTGTGTTTGAACGTCGGTAAAACTAACTTTGTCTGTTTTGTTCCAAGAACTCGCATCATCAATGAATCATATCTAATAAAAATTAATAGTAAATCAATACACCAAGAGGCATGTGTAAAATTTTTGGGTCTTCACCTGGATAGTGGGCTTTGCTGGGATGCACACGTCGACCAACTATGCAGGAAATTGGCTATCTCATCATATGCCATTTATCGTTTGAAACAGACTTCCTCAATAGATGTTGTTTAGTCGTATTACTATGCTCATATTTACAGCCATATAAAGTATGGTTTAATTTTTTGGGGCGGCTCACCCCACTTACTCATGCATTTAAGATACAAAAACGCGTGATTCGAACAATTGCGGGGGCGGCTGGACTGGCTACGTGTAGGCCGTTGTTCAAGCGATGCAGGATCCTTACGCTACCGTCATTATACATTCTTGAAGTGCTTCTTTTCGTAATAAAAAATTTTCAAAAATTCTATCAGAACAATTATTTTCATAATTATGGTAGACGTGGCCGTTTTGAACTAGTGTATCCGATTCACACCCTTAGTATTGTTGAAAATAATATTTACTATATTGGTGCGAAAATATACAATAAACTGCCAGAAAATTTTAAGCACGAACTGAATGGAAACGCTTTTAAAAGGTCTGTCAAAGAATATTTAATAAGCTATAGTTTCTATAATGTTCACGAATATCTGGATGTATAGGTTAGCAATATTGCTACTTTTCACGTTTCCATTAGTTCTATTATATATGTATCAAATAATGTTTGTATTATTATACCTATAGTTTTATATGTCCAACAATAAGCTCTACTACGGCCCATTATTAGCAATGTGCCGACACTTTGACTTGATCCATACTTGTTACCTGTAAAGTCCAAGGATTTAATAAATATGTTTATGTTTATGTTTATATTCACATTTTGCATTAATTTTAATCACCCCCGGCCGTATGGATCCTCATTTTCCATCGCTGGCACTCACGAAAACATTTCTGTGCTTCTAGGAAATATCACACTCTGAAATCTGTTAAAACCATATTAATTTTCGGGACATAATACAAATTTCGGGCCTTGAATTAAATAGTAGGTTTGGAGTTTTCGCGTAATTTTATGGCTGGGCTTTTATGGATAACTTGAATTAACTCTTCGACCTTGTATTTTAATTTCCCTAGTAACTCGAGGGTTTTGAGTTGCCCAAAATCGTACGTTTTTTCGGTTATGAATCCCTGCAGTGCTGAATGTGCAATCGTCAGACCATAATATTCAAAAAAAAAATTGTTGTCATCTTCTTTTAACAATAACATTTCGTGACAAAACATAATTCTTTTGTTTTTTTGATCTTGCGTTAATTTTTTG
>JAEQML010083479.1:0-10456 GCA_016904865.1 Pissodes strobi | reverse complement strand
CAGCTTACAAAACAATCATACAAGTCCCCTTTTTCTAAAATTTCTGACACCTTTTTAGTTTACTGAAATTGGCCATTACGTTTAAGGATGATATTCATTTTCTTGGCAATTCACATAAGTTTAAGAAAACATGAGAATGTATAATTATCTATGTGTGGAGTTCAGTGTTAAATGATCATCAATATGAATTCTGCAATATTTGTTAAAAATGCAAAACTGTACATTTGTGAATACTTAATGCCAACTAGGCATTTAAATATCATATACCTAGGATTCCACATTGCGAGATATGCATTACCCAAGGCATTACCTATTTCCTTAAATTATATTACTTAGGTAAATGTTACGAGTTAGCAATGTTAGCATTTCTCAAGAGATAATATTATGAATAATTATGATAAGGACTTCTCCTATAGTTGCTCTTCAGTAGGTAAATATTTGTGCTAATCATCCATGTATAAAGCATGAAATGCCCAATTATCTTTGCCTTTTTGGAAAACAAGTACGAACTTACTCAATAACATACTTACTGATCATTTTCTTCTTTAATCCAGGATGCATTACATTGACCAAACTGAGAATAATTTTCTTCTTTAACTGCATTTGTCAACCTTTCCAGACTAGATATAAATTCTGGTTTTGGCTTATTTGCCAGATTGCTGGACATAATATTAAAATTGTTGGATGTTTCTGCTGAAGACAATATCCAGTTCCCTTATGTGGTAGCGAGTAGTAAAAATAATAAACTAGATATTATACCTAGTAGTACTGGTACTGGTACTGGTAGCGTCCACAGTAAGTTAAGACATATACACAAGTCTCCACAAACGGAAACCACCATTGATTTATATTTTATTTTTATATCATAGAAAAATATATATAAAAATTAAATGCACAAAGCACAAAGTGACAGAACAAACCTTAGACAAGGAAAGAAGAGGACAGATAACATGAGAAAAAGCCTGTTACCAGCTGCCACATAAATGACTGGGTAACTTCAATAAATTAATAGAAATTATAAGCAATAAATAATAATTAATAAGAAAGTAATTTTCAGTCGTAAAATAATATAGCCATTTTATAGGTAGAGTATGAAAAATATATTACCTACGCCTCTGTTGAATGACTCTCCTTGAAGATTTATGACTTTATTGATTATTTGATGACTGAAAATATCCAAGATGTTGTTGTTGTTGTTTGACTGAATGGCTCTGCTCCCTAGGGGCAATTTGCCAGCTCATTAGGGGTGGCAGGGGGTTGTCTGGTTCAGGACCATATCCCCACCACTATCTTCAAAGTACTGTGGAGAATTTACAAGCTGCTATATGTTTGTTAAGGAAGGGTGTTAGTGGTAACATACACAACACAGGGAACACGTCACACTGCAAAACTGTCACTACAGGATAGAATGGTTAAAACTCGATGAGTATGTTTGTCTAAAAAATAAGATTATATGGTTATAAAAAGTGATAAACTTTATAACATTATCTTATTTAGTTTTAAGAATTTGTTTATGAGATGAATTACGTGGACATTAAGATTATTTAAAACTGTTTTAATATTTAGGGGGATGACTAAACCTTTTTTACGTAGTTCCTCATAGATGCAAAATCCCTGTACTCTGTAAATTGGGCATTCAAACAATATGTGGTCAAGATCTTGTACTTTTCCACACTCACAATTTGGAGAATTTTTTATTCCAATCCTGAATAAATGTGATCCCGTCAGGCAATGTCCTGTACGCATTCTAATTATGGTCACAATATGCCTTCGATCCATATAGCTAAATTTATTGAACCATTTTTCTTTTGGAAATTCATTAATAATTTCAGCATAAAATTTTCCTTTGTGGGCCAGTGATACCCTCCACGTCTCATTATGTTGCCCAATTATCTTTCTTTTGATAATGGGTACAAACTCTAAACTATTTATTTCTATACTTTTAGGTATATTAAGGTCTCTGCCTATTCTTGCCAGTTTATCCGCAGTTTCGTTGCCTGTTATTTGTGCGTGTCCTGGTATCCAGCTTATTTTGATATCTATACCCAGATCATTAGCCATAAGCAGTAATCTTTTCGTTTGTAGGGTATTAAAGTCGTCCTTGGTATTTGGTTTTGTTTTATTGAGTTTTTCCAGTGCACTTTTAGAGTCCGTAAGAATCCATGCTTTTTTTATGTTTTTCCTTATGGTCACTATTATTGCTTCCTGTATGGCTATGGTTTCCGCTGAACAAATACAAATATCTTTTGGCAATCTAGAAGAGAAGTTAAATCCAATGCTAGGAATGTGTATCCCAAATCCCACTCTCAGTGAGTTCTTCGACGCATCAGTATATACCAAGGTATAAGAATGTTTATATTTATCTATTTGACTCAGAAATTGTGCTTTAAGGTTCATGTCGTGTTTCTTTAAGTTTAAGTTTATAGT
Organism: Pissodes strobi; assembly: GCA_016904865.1. Lineage (NCBI taxonomy): Eukaryota > Metazoa > Arthropoda > Insecta > Coleoptera > Curculionidae > Pissodes > Pissodes strobi. Next base: position 8,029 of record JAEQML010083479.1, on the reverse strand, counting down.
TGGGATGTTTCTAATTTGATATTGTATCCCGATTTCGAAAATGGGGTAGTTATCCGATTCGTATATTTTATTTTGGTATGGTAAGAAGTAATCATAAGCCTGAACTAAGTAGGGGGTTTCTCTATGTAGCCAGTATCCTGCATTTCTCATACAACAAAGCTTTAGTTTTCTTATAATTGGAATCAAAGGGTGGTTATTGATACATATTACTTTAGCCATGAATTTTACTGCTAAATATTTTCTTCTGTGATCCAAATCCATTTCTGAGGCTTCTGCCCGTAGGGCATTAGTAGGAGTTGAGTTCATACAACCAAGGGCTATTCTCAGGCTTTGATAGTGAATAGAATTAAGCTTGTTTAAATTTTTTTTATTGTTGGGTTGGAAAAAAATAGCCCCATAGTCTAGGTGTGACTTAATAATAGCACTAGCGGTCATAATTATGGTTACAGGGTCTGAACCCCATGAGACCCTACAAAAAATTTTAATAACATTAATTCCCTTCCGAGCTTTGTTTATGGCGTATTCGGTTTGTTTGTTCCAGTTAAGATTCCTTTGTAGGTATATACCCAGGTATTTAGTATCGATACTAAAGGGGATGGTTAGGTTATTCAGATTGATTGGTAAGATATTGATTTTTCTGGGGCTTTTAGAGAACCACATGGCTTCGCACTTTTCATCTGAAAGTGACAAATTATTATTTTCTAACCAGGTTATTATAGTGTTAAGAGCTTGTGTTATTCTGTTTTTTAATTCGTTTGGGTTTGTCCCTCTTGTAAACATGACCAAGTCATCTGCATATCCCACCATACCAACATTCGCAGGGAGTATGTCAAATAATTCTTTCGTATAAATATTAAAAAGTAAGGTACTTAGTGGGGAACCTTGTGGTAAGCCTGCATTTGCTATTGTGGGGCCCAAATACTTGCCATCGTTATTTCTGCAGTATATAGGGATCTATTCTGTAATATATTATAAATAAGATTTATCATGTGAGTAGGTATTTTTAAGTTTAGTAGTTTATTATATAATAAGTTGAGGTTGACGTGATTGTAAGCTGATTTAATATCCATAAAGATTGCCATTACTCCCAGACCTTGACTAAAAGCGAGAGATATAGTTGATATTAAGAGGGCAAGAGCGTTTTGGGTGCCCTGTCCTTTTCTGAAACCCGTTTGGTACCATGAGAAGATCCTCCTCTTTTCCAAGAGCCACTCAAGTCTATTTTTAATTAAAATTTCTAATGTTTTCAGAAAACATGAGGACAAAATTATGGGACGGTAGTTATCTATATTATTATGATCTTTGTTTGGTTTTAATAGGGGGACAACGTTATATTCTCTCCATGATTCTGGAATTGGGCTTCCCGCAAGGGTTTTGTTATATATATTTAGTAGTGCTTCCATAAGTTTGTTTGGTAATTTACGGATCATCATATAAGTAGTTTCATCTATACCTGGGGCAGAGTTTTTTTTGTTTTGAAGGCTTATTTTGAGTTCCTGTATAGTAAAAGGTTCCAGCTTCTCTGGGTTGGGTTGTACGAGTTGAAATTCAGGGTCAATGTGAGTTATGGCTAAGTTATTGAGAATACCCAACCTTATATTGTCTGTTATTATCTGTACACTTGACACTACTTTTGATCCACTAAACGCCTTTATTTTGTTCCATACATAGGTTAAGTTTGAATGCCTATTTAACGATCCACAGAATTGAATAAACTTTTCTTTTTTTTTTCTTTTTAAAAAACCTTTTGCATAAGGCAATATTTTTTTTTGCTGATATATAATTTTCTAAGTTAGGGTTTTCTTTAAAATTTTCAATTGCATTTTTTCTTTTTTTCATCATTAGCGGACACTCGTCGTCCCACCATGGGTTATTAATTAAACCTGGACTATTTTTTACTTTTTTGGGGATGGATTGTTCTGCTGCAGCATCCATATATTGTTTAATTTGTTCAAAAGTTATATCATTGCTTAAGTTAATTGTGTCTATAAATAGTAAATTAGAAAAGTGGTCCCAATCAGCCTTAGCAAAGTTCCGAGCTTCATAGGTTTCAAAAAAAATATTATTGTTGCTAGGGTTTATTCCGCATATAGTAGGGAAATGATCACTGTTGCCACAGTCTGACAGAACTTTCCAGTAGCTTTTTGTACTTAGTACAGGGTCAATGATAGTAATATCTAGTGGATTAGGTGTTGAATGATGAAAGGCCGTGGGAGTTCCATTACTAAGTATAGTATATTCATTTTCGTCGAGAAATTCTGTAAGTGCCCTTCCATTCTGATTACTGTAGGAAGCGCCCCACGCTTGGTGTAAGGCATTGAGATCGCCCATTAATATAATTGGACCTTGTAAGGCACTAAAAATATTTTTTATTGTTATCTTATTTAGTTTGTTTTGGGGACACGAATACATATTAATAATATTTATATTATTAATTTTAATAATTATATATTGTAAGGGCTCATCAATGTTGTAAGGATCGTTCTTAATGATCGAAAAGTTGATACCATTCTTGATGCAAGTAGCTATCCCCCCATAACCATCGTCTCTATCCTGTCTAATTATTTTAAATGATTTTAGCTTAAAATTTTGATTAGCTTTTAGCCAGGTTTCATTGAGGATGATTATGTTGGGATTCTCATCCCTTACAAACGATATCAAGTTTCCACGGTTTGATGATACACTTCTCATATTCCATTGCAAAATTTTAATGTGTTTAAAATGTTTGGTTGTGTTGTTTGGATTGAATACTACGAATTATTAGGGTTGTCTAGGTCCATATGTGCAAACTGACGTATGCTAGGATGGGTGCATGTGTTTAAAATATTTTTAAATGTTTGTTGTTCTTCTTCCGGAAGGCATGTGGTAAGGTGAACGAGTATTTTTAGAAGATCTGAAAGTATATTGTTTTCTCTTTGCGTGGCACTAAAAGGCATATTATCTGTTGTTGCTAAGTTTTCTGGCTGTCTGCTGGAACTGTGTTGAGTAAAGCTGGCCGGGGATTCCGGGCGTGAAAGGGGTCTTGAGTTTGGGAATAGCAGCGCTTGTTCATGGGCTTCTCTATCGTATCCTTTGTGTACTAATCTTTTTTTTGGGGATTCTGAAATGACCTGGGTAAAAGATCTTTTGGGTCTAGAGTTAAAGTCAACTATTCTTCTTTGGGCAGGGCTAGTCCTATTATTGTTACTATTTATGTTTTGTTGGACCCTATTAGGGTTGCCCAACATAGGAAAATCAGATGGATGGCGTGTATGATTGTCATTTTCTTTGTAGTTATTTTTTGGGCAAAGTTTGTTTGCGTCAAAGAAAGTTAGGTTTTCGTAGGCCATGAGTGTTTTAATGTTTTTTTGGCGCTCATATTCTGGGCATTTTTTATAATTTGATCTATGTTCGCTACTACTACAGTGAAAACATTTGGTCTGGCAACTAAAAACATTAACTGTATTATCCGCATTATCCTCTAAAGCGTGTGCTTCCGCATCACCACAGTTGAAGCATTTTTTTTTTCCTTTACACAGTTTTTTTGTGTGTCCGTACCGCAAGCAATTGAAACATTGAGTCACTGGTGCAACATAAGGGGTTACCGGTTTTTCGAGCCTATAAATCCTAATGGAGCGAGGTAGGAATACTCCTTCAAACGTAATTAAGATTGAATTAGTGGGTTCAAATGTAGGGCCCTCAGTACCGGATGTAAGAATTTTACGATTCAATCTAATTATATCAAGAATTTTTACTGGAGAGTCATAAGCGTTCATAATTTCCTCTGTAGGAATACTATTGTGTATCCCTCTAACAATTCCTTTACATGTGACATAATTGTATGGTATAAAAATATTATAACCCTTTTCCAATAATAAACTATTTTGAGTCAAGTTATTGGCCGCCATATAGTTAGTAAATTCTATACCAATTCTGTTAAGACCCTTATTATTAATTTTTCTAACGTCTCGTAAATTTAAATTGAAAATTTCTTTCGCTATTTTAAGATCATTAAACCTACCTATATTATTGCCTGATTTATCAGTGGATTCAATGTATACAATAAACGGTCCCGGATCTTTATCTGTAAAAAGTCTAGTTATTTCTTTAGCATTGGAATTTTCTTTGTTGTTTGAAACCTGCTCTGAATGTTCCTTCATATTTGCATCTTGGTTTAGCGAAGTTAGATTATCATCTGATAACCTTAGTTTTTTATTTTTGGTTGAGAATGTTGGGATTTTGCACCTATGATTTCCTCTAATTGCCCTTGAGTAAAACTAAAATCGCCCCCTCCGGGGTCTTCCGGGCACTCATCACCCCTAAATTTTAATTAGAAACTTGTGACCAGAAATGAGGTTTACTCTTGAACAAATATTAATAAATGAAAAATGCAGAGACAAACTCACCAGCGAGAACAAATGGATAAAAAACACTATTCACACCAGATAGGTTAGTTTCTACCACGGGCGAAAAGAACGCAGCTGCTTTGACAAAGGTCTCCACAGCACTGAATATCCAAGATCGGGTATCAAATTACTCTCGATAATTAAATAAATATCCCTACCATGATATACTCACATAATGTGTACATTATGCATTATTATTAAAACAAGAAATATGCATATAAACTACAAGGTCAACAGACAATAATTACCTATGAAATGAAATTCCAGGCTTCTTCTTCGCACTTCGACTCTTGCAACCATATGCCGAACAATTTACCATTATGAATCTTAGTTTTTATCTGTCTTTGTTCAAAAAGTTACAAAATAACTGCAAAATAGCACCGCCACAACAATAGATGTGCTTGCCACATAAATAATGGCCGCCGCTCTGAAAAGGCTTCAATTTCAATACATTGGCTTAATGTCATGCGCGGTATCCTTTTTACTCTTACTTAATCTAAGGAACAAACATAATAGGGGGGAGTAACGCCACACGTCTTTCTTTTTTTATTCACCTTGGCGTCTACCAACTGCAATTTTGAACTTTCTCGCATGCGTACGTACTATTCGAGTTGGCTTGAGGGTTGGCGCCTTACTCTTATCTAATCTAATAGCGTTTTCGATTGGAAAAACTAGTGCAACACTAGTGCAATATTTATGTTCGATTGGTAGAACTCGTGCGATTTTGTATGTTCGATTAAGAAATTAGGTCATTCAGTTTTGCACTCAGTGCATGTTTTTCAGCCCGATGTCTGGGAGCTCGTATCGAAATTGATGCAAAACAAACTACTCAAAAATGACCAAAAAAGTAAATAGCAGAGGGATTCAAGCAGTTTTGAATTTGTTATCGTCATCGAGCGATAGTGATGAGGAAGAAATTGAAGCTGCATTAAGTGAAATAACACTATAAATTTACAGACAATGAGGTTAGTAGTAGTAGTAGTAAACTCTCTATTGGCCTTTTTCGTGAGAAATTCAGCCAGAAAAGACTTCTATCCGGCTTAGTAAGAGCTGGGGCGACCCATCCCAGATTAGTTACACCTGATGGATAGAGATACTATTTTTAGAGCACCAAGAATGTCGAGTATGTACCCCTGGGGCTCCGACTTGTACATGCACGGCTCGTTTTAAGGTTCGAACATCACCGGCTGGACATTTACACACATTTAAATCTTGTACATGCACGGGGCTCTAACCCCCGGCTGGACGTCCGAATCTTATTCGGGGAATCTACACTGAAAGCCCCATGTGCCCCCAAACTAACATATATGTATATGAAGCTGGAACAAAATGGCCGATACCCGACACGTGCACACTCGACCGAAGACGAAGCGGAAGTCTACAAGGTTAGTTACTTAATTCACTTACATAAAGGTTATAAGAATCAAACAGCAAAAAAAAAGAAATATTTGGAATCAGGTTACATTTTCCCGCCGTTCAGGTCGACCTGTCAATGAAATTCATATTCGATTGGGATTGCACTAGAGCAATTTTTCAACTGAACTGGGTTTGCACGAGTTCACTTTCAGTGCCAATCGAAAACACAATAAGGTTGGCGCATTGCGCAAGGCCACTATACTAAGGTTGCCATGATTGGCGCCGAAGGGTACCGTTGGCGAGATTTCAGTTCGTAGTGCACTTGTGAATAAGAGGCGCGTGATTGGCTAGCTACGTGAGGTGACGTATGTCTCCACGATGCAACCAGTTGTTTCTAAGTTAGCACATGGTTTATGAGTCTGCATGGTTGGCCTTCACTTCGGCGACCAGAGTTCAAATCCCGTCGGTTTTTTTTTTTTAAGTAAACAGTTTTTTTTCTTGATTTTTGGGTTTTTCTTGGGTATGGCTTGAGATAGCATTTGTTTGTTTTCCTTTTTTTGAGCCCCGGCCCGGAGCGAGCGAAGGGCCATGTACTTGCCAATTGCAGGTCTTTAAATGGCACGTATTCACAAGTGCACTACGAACTGAAATATCGCTGCCGGTCGGCGTTGCTTTCTGCTTTGAAGCAATTTCCCAGCACACCCCTCGACCGGCGCTTAGACAGAGGCAGAGCTACCGTTCTTTCTGCTTGTGTACACGATATTCCAGTTTGAGGTGCCCAATGAATAAAGAATAGGAAGGAAGGAGCAAAATACATATTGACATTAGACCGGATTGGTTCTTGCATATGGCGACCCAGATTACCAGTGGCGTCTCCTAAAACGATTGCACAACAAAAAAATAAATACTTATACTGTGTATTTATATAGTTTTGTTGTTTATTACTTACTGGTACAGTGACCTCAAAAAAAGTTATAATTTATAAATATTGCCAACATGTATTTAAAAATACGTGCGTTTTTTGCGGATCTTTTAAATATTTTAACTTTGCTAGATACTTTAGGTATATTAGAAATATAAAAATTAAATTCCTTAGGATAAATTTCAGATGTGTAAACTTCATTTTATTAGCTAAATACCTATATAAAGAAATCTTGGGAAAATACCAAGAAAAAGTGGTGTGTGAACAATTTTGTTTTAGCTATAATATGCTCTATGTTTTCCCATTAATTTTTTGGAAAATTATACCTGTTTTCTAGGTTAATAGGTAAGGTGAAGTTTTAAATAAAAAACATCACCAATTGACAATTGTTCTAAATTACATGATGGTTACGAGGTATGTAAAAAAGCAGCACTTATCCGGAAAAGAAACGGAACTTTCTGTTTTTTTTTTTTGATAATTTTTGTATCTAAATGTTAATGTAAACATATAAGTTTAGGCACCTGAAATTTACATACAAAAGTTTAATTTTCATATTTGAAATGGAAAAGGATCAAACATAATGTTAAAAATGTTATCCGTTAAATCCTATAGCTTGCCTTTAAAATAACACTAAAATATCTAATAAATTAGTGGGCCTTAAGATATCTTGTAAAATTGTCTATAAATTGATGTCATTTACAATTTTTTTTTGGGATTTTTCTTTCCAGTAATGCTTTTTTTAGTACTTAAACGACTGAGTAAATAAAATGAAAACGAATTTTTGCAAATTTGAGGCTGGATTCGTTTTAAATAAGGCATGGCAGTATAGTATATATGCTCATTCACTCATTCTGACGTTATGTTTCGGTGCTTCCTACGTTTTGATGATATTTCTTGTGTTTAAAGCTATTTTTTGCGATTTACTTTCATTTGGAACATTGTTTATTTCTTTAGTAATATTATTGTAGATATTGCGTTAATTCATATAGTGTTTAATTAGATATTTAGTGGTAAAGGTGTGTATTTTGGATTAAAGAAGCAAAGTAAACATGGTTAGTTGTGCAGCTTGTGGCCCTTCTAAAACTCCAACAAATTCAGAACTTGGGATAACATTTCATCGGTAAGTAGGTACCTACTTTACCCTCTTATTTTTCTGGTTTTTTACCATTTAATAAAGCAAAATAATTATAAATTCTCTAATTGTTAACAAATAGGTGACAGATCTAATTAGAGGCGTACCCGTAAAAAATATATCATTAAAAATCAATTTTTGCAAGAACATTGGACAGTGCTAAAAGTAATAAATACTTTTCTTTTATACTTGACATGTTAAAGTTTATACTGCCAATAAACTGCTAAAATTAGT
>JAEQML010083478.1:0-10457 GCA_016904865.1 Pissodes strobi | reverse complement strand
TGTGTGTGTTTGTGCCGCATTAACTGTGGCAACCTGTGTGTGCATTAAACTCAATTGTGGCGTATGCTTTAGTTGTGGCAACACACATTCGGACGTCACAGCAAAAGTAGCCATAAATTGGCTACAAATCTGTTTTGTGTGCCGGTTTGAATATACTGCGCCAATGAGGATAGTTCGCAGAACTGCCGCTAGAAAGTGGTGCGCTACGGTTGAAGACATGGCAGAAACTTAATCAGTGTGTCGTACGCCACAATAGGGGCTCTATTCTGCATACGCTGAACCAAATTGTGACAACGTTTGCTACCTAATGGGGTGGCGCCCTCTGGTCACACACACTTAACACTAATGATTTGTGTCTAGGACGCCACAACAAACAGGAGTTTTAACATGCTATTTCGCCATTTTTGAAGTGTAAACTACTTTAGGCGCGTTTTTTGTTTTATTGTGGGTGTTAAATGAGACCGAGCCGTCAAGCTCAAATATGTAACGTAACGTCACGCGTCACGCTCCTTCTACTGGCATGTTCCCGTATAGTTAGAGGGCCGAAATTTTCAGGGGATGAAGCCGGGTAAAAAGAAGATCCTGGACGAAAATGAGACCCCGTAACCCCCCCGTTTAGCCAGGGGGGGAGGGGAGAAGAACATGTTTAAATAATTAATTTCAGGAAAACGGGAAGAGGTACGGGGTCGAAATTTTTATGGTAGGTGCGCCTAATGGGGGGCCACTTTAGACCATACGGGGGGACCGGAGCTTTAATTTAAGAGGGGATTTTGGGAGAAAAACCGTTCCCGTATAGGTAGAGGGCTGAAATTTATAGAAGATGTACCACGGGTAAAAAGAAGATTCTGGATAAAAACGGGAGAACAGGTACGGGGTCGAATTTTTTTTGGTAGGTGCGCCTAATGGGGTGCCACCTTAGGCCATACGGGGGGGACCGGAGCTCTAATTTAAGGGGGAATTTTGGGGAAAAGCCGTTCCCGTATAGGTAGAGGGCTGAAATTTTCAGGGGTTGTAGCCGGGGTAAAAAGAGGATCGTGGACGAAAACTAGACCAATGTACAACCCCCCCCCCCTTTGTCCAGGGGAGGGGAGAAGGAAAAACTTAAACACTTAATCTCGGAAGGACGGGAAGAGGTACCGGGTCGAAATACTTATGGTAGGTGCGCCCTATGGGGGGCCACCTTAGACCATACGGAGGGACCGAGGCTCTAATTTAATGGGGGATTTTGGGGGGAAAAGCGTTTTTCGTCCGTATCTCTGCAACGAAGACTCTGATCGAACTTCTGACAAACGATGACCCCGCTTGTTGAAGTTTTCACTTCTATCGTTTGGTCTTAAGCACACACATTTTTTTCGTAAATTCGCGTGATCTTCATTACAAGGCTAAACTGATCGTTTTGGGAAATGGAAACAAGAGGTAGAAAAATATTAAATATGTTCCTAGCGGAAAATAAGGAAGTGGGTAATTAATTAAATTAAATTTGCCGCGGTATGAAACCACAAAATGTCTGGAGAAAGAATATAGAGAGCTGGCAGTTAGAAGTGATTACCCATTTGATTATCCATCTATCCTAAATTTCATCGGATATTTTCTTATATCACAATTTGGTAGAATACAGAGTATACAATTTTGATCAGGCTTGACGTCAGGAAGTTTCATGTAGAATTAAGTTGGATTTATAAAGTCATGCGCTCCGCTCGCAGCTTATAAGTTTGCGTTTCGCGTTGGCATGTTGTCGGACGTTGGAAAGTTGATCAGTCGCAAATTAAAATATTTCCTCGTGATTCGGCACGTAAACAGCTGAATTGGATGATTGATCGCTTAAGATTCCTCGTACATTCCATATTCGGTATTCGGTGAAATCTGTAGCTTGGTAAAAAATGAGTGACAAGCATACATTTTATTAGCTTCGAATAAAATGAATACATAAATAAATGTTTTGAACATTTACAAAATATAACCTCCAAATTTAAGGATAACAATTTGACAACGCGAGCAATGAGTTGATAAAAGCTTATTTTTTGCCAGCGAACAGCGAACGCCAGTCTCGGTGAACACGGGCGCGGGCGTAAGTTTATAAATCCAGCTTTAACCTCCCAGTTATCTTTTGACGCCTTAAAAAATCATATTTTAAAAATGCTATGAACTTTTCCCGTAATTATATGCTAATAACAATTTTGTAACTTCAAAGATATACCGGCTGCCCAAGAAAATATAACTTTCTTATGGAGCACCTTATACCGGGTGACCATGAAATCAGATTGACCCCTATCACTTCTTGATTTTAGGGATATTAACTTGAAATTTGGCAGGGGTATACAAATGATTAATTCTGATTTACAGAATTAAAAATGTAAGTTGATTCACTCCGCGCCATCGTCAAATTCCACTCCGCCACTCCCGCCTGCCTGGTAGACTGGTGCCAGTTTACAGTGGAGAGCTAGGTAATTTAAGTTTATTTTAAATTTGTTTACGGTCCGGCGTATAGGGTGATATTTCAAAAATAGCTGTTTGTTTTTGGTGGATTTCTGAGTAAAATGTCTAGTCGAAAATCGAAATATTTGTTCAGTAGTTGATTGTGAAAGACGAATGGCAGACAATATATCGCTCTTTAGGAGCCCAAAAGGGTAGGTATGTATTAGTTTATTATAAGCTTTTATTTAACTTCACTTGTATGTTTGGGTCAAATCTTACAAGTTAAATTTGTCCTACTTCCCATCAATGTTCAATATTAATATCGATTTATAGTGAGTACAATAGAGTATGTAATAAAAAAAAACTTGCAGGTGTCGAGCCTGGAAAAGTGCCTTAGAATTTATAGGATCCTACAAATATGCGAATGATGCACATGTAACGTCATAGCCGTACTAGAATGTGTGGTTTGCATTGTAATGTATATGTTTTGCAAATTCTTCTAAGAGCTGTATACATTCATATGCTGTTCCATCAACCGTGTTACCAACTAAAAAGGGTAACTTTTAATCCGATTTTGTGCATTTGGAAAATAATGTAAGATGGGTGCAAATATAGGCTTATCTAAAAGTATATTACTTTAAATTTTGTGCTAATTAGTTATTGTGGTAAAATTAACGAAATATAGAAATTGCTAAAACTTAGACAATTAGTTTTGCAAAACTTTTTCCAAAATAATTTGTAAAGTTTTGCAAAGTTATGATGTAGTTCATCCCCAAAATAAATTAAAATAAAGATTTTTGCGCGGGGTATTAAAATTCATTCTTGAAGTAAAAAATAATATATTTTACAAATGTTATTTAAATATGCAATCGTATTTACCGTATTTTTTTTAAAATATGCTGAAAAAGGCCTTTATCTTTTCATCTTTTTTGTGACTTCATAAAATATATTTTTAAAAATTTGAATGAAAACATATTTCATTATTTAAATTCCTCCATTTATTAATTACAAAGCGGGAAATTTTACTCTATGTTTCCAATAGCGATTTGACCAAAATAAATCGCGTCAAACTCAGCTCTTATTGCCTCAGTACCCCCTACATTTTTTACCGTCGCGTTGCGTCCTAGGCTCGCCTTTTATATGACGATTTCATTGAATTGGCGCTTAGTGTACCAACTTATATTTTTAATTATGTAAACTTTGGATTAGGCTTATACTATTCTCACCAAGAATGTTGTATATATATAGGAACACATTTAAGAAATTATGAATTCTAGGTTTATTATTTAAAATACACATCATGAATATTTTTGTTAAGCTTATAAAATTTCCAATCAAACGTAAGAAAAATATACAGGGTGTTCCGTAAAAAAATAAAAAATTGATTTATAGCTAAAAAATGACAGCTTGCAGCAAAAATCTGACTACACCACTGGATTCTACGTAAAAAACTGCATAAGAGAAAGTTTTTAGTTTTGCGATATGTTTTTCAACTACATTATTTTTAATTTCGCCCTGTATCTCAGCGGGCTATGAGCATTTTGTTCCTACCATCGTTCGTTTCATTAAAAAGTAGCATATTATTGCGAAAACCGCAAATTTCTATCTTTACTCGTAAGTGAGATACCCCGTAATATAATAGAAAATGGGCCACCCTGTACATACGATAGCATTTTTGAAGGTATAAATATTTTCAGAAGCAAGAAGATACTAGGAGGTCAATGATACATGAAACACGCTGTGCGTAAAGACCGGGTGATTTCGTATATATCAGTTACGGTTTGTCGGGTGGAGTAGGTGAGAGCCTCTTCACCAAAATAATGAACAACTAAACTAAAACCTTAAAATATTTATGTATATATTAATTTAAATATAATATAAATATAATTTTTCATTATACCAAGTTCATTTGCATACGATGTAAACATGCTTAACCGACCATACTATTATATTTTTAACCGATTCTCGTCAGCCGATGATGAGGCCCAGTCGCCCAGTATTCATATGCACTTGATCGCGCGTTGCCATGGTAACAGTGACGTCAGGCAGCCAGCAGACATTGGCTCGACGCCCGGCACGTTTTTAGCGTTGGGCGGAAAGCCGGCACACATCTTCTTCATTCGGGCTATTAGTAGAGTGAGTGTATGTACGAAGATATTCTCTTTAAAAAACGATTTATCTCCAACTTTTTTGTCACAAGCTGAATTTTTTAGGGATTGAAGTACATAATAAATAACATAACCATTATTTCGGAGGTAATACAAAATTAGACTGTGCAAAAGGGCACTATCATCGAAAATCGAGATATTGATACCACCATATAAAATAAATACTTCATTTTTGATCCAATGCACAATAAAGTTTTTGTGGAGAGTATTTTTCTATAACTATTTTTAAAAAATGGCCGAAAATAACTTTAAACGTAAGTATCTCTATTTAATTTCAGCCGTGCAAAAATTTGGTTAAAAAGTGGTATTTTTTTAAATATACCATTCATTTTACAAAAAAGGACGGCCTAGATGCGAAAACAGCATTCTTTATAAAAGTTTTTCTTATGTCTTTACAAGGTAATAGAGCAAATTAGGGAGATTTTGTTGCGATAATCTAAGAGCAGAATGGTATCAAAATAGGGATGTTGTTAAACCTCGCCAAGGCAATATGCTTGTTGATGCAACAAACAGGGTGTCTGGAAATTAGAGGTCAATGTTTTAATTATTGCATATTTTTTCATGTTTTACACTGGGACCGAGGGAAATTTCACTCAAATATAAGATGTTCCTGAGTAGGCCAAGACTGATACTTGTTTATATTGTTGGGTACTGTTGTCAACAATCCAGTCATAGCCTACTCAGGATAAAATAAACTTGGAACACGAAATTTTAATATGTTATGCATACTTATAGTCCTAAGCAATGACTTTTTTATTATTTTTTTAAAGGGTAACTATTTATTTATACAATATTGCATACTTTTTTAAACAGAGTTCAAATTAAAATGGACAGCACAACGGATACAAGTTCAGATGAAATATTGATATTATTAATGAAACAATACAAAAAGTAATTTCAGATGCTAAAAGTAGTAGTGAGTTCGAGGAAGTAATTTAGCACAAGCTAAGATAGCATAGTTATTCAAATAACAAGTAAAAAATATTGAGCGAGTCTGCTAGTACTCGAGACACTGATGTGCAAACATATCCTATATCGAGGTCATCCACATGAAAATCTAATGCCACCTTACGCCGCGTGACACCTGAATATAGACAACCACTAAGAGCCATGACACACATAGCGGTTTTTGCCGAATCGGCGGCCAAGTCGGATGCGGACTCGGCGCGTATAATATACTTTGTTAACAAGCAGCGAACTCGTCAATCAATAACGTTTACATTAGAATGTCCATAGCCTTCCGCTCGCTTCGCACGCTACAGGGCCGCAACGAACAAAAACTAACCAAAACTAACCCAAGGCATGCCCAAAATCAAGAAAAAAACGTTTTACAAATATAACCTAAAAAGGAATTAAAAAATAGGATTAAAACTAACCGTAAAAATCAAGGCGCGCGAAGCCGCGAGTAAAAGCTAAAAGTGTCCTATGTTCTTTACTATACCCTTGAAAATATCTGTACAAAATTTCATGATGATCGGAACAGTTTATGCGTGAAAGCGTAAGAAACAAACAAACAAACACATTCGCATTTAAAATATTATTTATAATTCTTTAATAATACTTACGGCAGCTTCGAAGTAGATTAATTCACTGCACCAATTCGACACGAAAATCTACAAAGCTTATTCCTTTACCAGCTGCTCATCTATGGCCGACATCCTTAGATTTGGGAAAGTCAATAAACAAATTTTGCAAATTTTAGAAGACTGAATATTGTTTTAAAAGTCTGGGCATATGAATAATACTTTTAACGGTTTAAAACATACTTTTTATCGGCTAAAATTCATTTAAAGAAATAATTATTTTTATCTCTATACGGTGGTTCCAATATTTCGATTTTTGATGATAGTGCCCTTTTGCGCAGTCTAATTTTGTATTATGTACATCCGGAATAAGAGTTATCTTATCATGTACTTTAATCGCTGAAAAACTCAGCTTGTGACACCGAAGTGGGAAGCAAAGTCAAAATTAGTTTCAATCTACACCATACTATAGCTTTTTTATAACAACTCGACTCTTTAGGGAGGCAAATCTATCAATGATATTTTCATAAAAATAATGTTACCCCATGAGTTCCAACATAAGTTCTTTATGATGTGAGGTAACAGTCATACAGGATAGTCTCTCTTGTGAAATGGTATTTCTTGAAAAAGTTTTTAATCTTTTTAATAATGAAAAACTACTCTCTACCGATATACTCCATACGCTAGGTAAGATTCTATGCTTTTGAGAGGTCCCCGCGATGTTTTTGCGGAATTATGTTGTCTGAGGTGTACTTATTAAGAATCTTATTATTGCTAAAACTAGGGAATTAAAATGGTTTGACACATAAAAGTTTTTTATTTACTTAAGCTATTGCTTTTAATGTTTTGTCATTGTAATATGAAGTTGAGAATATATCAGTAGGATAATTTCATATTACAGGGTAGTCCAAATTTAT
Source organism: Pissodes strobi (assembly GCA_016904865.1). Classification (NCBI taxonomy): domain Eukaryota; kingdom Metazoa; phylum Arthropoda; class Insecta; order Coleoptera; family Curculionidae; genus Pissodes; species Pissodes strobi. Next base: position 3,434 of record JAEQML010083478.1, on the reverse strand, counting down.
CAAAAAAATGCAGGTAAAATTTTGTGAATACATAATTATATTTTTCAGTTATTTAAACATATTTAGATTTATTCATTGTAGGGATTAGTGCACTTGACAACACAGGAATAACACACCAACTAGCAACTCTACAGCCGCAACTATTTTGCCGCGAACATTACGAACAAGTGCAGCTTGGTACAAGCTCTTCAGTTGGAGGAAAAACGTTCGTTACAGACTTTGGTAAGAGGCAGCCGTTCTCGATTTTGTATCCAAAAACAAGGGGATCAAGAAGACTTTGTGTTCTCTCCAAACAATGAGTTTGATTGTAAACAGTATAGAAACCCCGTAAAATAAGGAATCTAATATTTGAAGTAGTGGGTGGTAACTTTCCTAGAGAGACGGTCTTTTGGTGATGATAAATCCAATATCTCAGACAATTAAATGTATTGCAAGAATTGTTCTTGCGGTATACTTTTACCAAAAACCCGTCTGCATGTCGAACAGAACTCTCTATTTCGGTTTCGGATAACCCTAAAAAATATCAATCAAAATAAGTACATATACGGGGTATAATTTTTATGGGTAGGTATACCTTGTGCAAAGTTTAGAAGACATTTTTCTGGTTCGGCATGAAGAACAGCACGTTTTGTGCCAACTTTGCTAGTATAATCCGCACCTGTTAAGTGGTAAAGTGCCGGAAGTACGAAACAAGTTTCTGTTCCACAACGACCAGCCATAACATGTAATAGAATGTCTCGGTTTTGTAGCTACTGCTCCTGCTTTTATCCAAAAATTGTAAAAAAAATTAAAGCAAAATAAATATTAAAACCAATGCTGCAGGTTTAGGTTTTACCTTTATTCCGGTAGCTTCAAATGTTCTAAAATGATATCATGCCATGATTATAATATCAGTATCTGACAACAAAATACATATTTTTTCATGTCTATCACACACTGCCTGAGCTATGTGAACCATTATTCTCATGCCAGCTTCTTCTATCTCTTTTTTTGCGACATATTTAAAAACTTGGAAGAGGATAACGTTGATTGGAAATATTCAGTATTTGTAGTGCTGCAAATCAGTTGAACTTCAGGCCAGAATTGGTAACCATTTTTTAAAATAAATGAGCGAAGAAAGGATTGAAGCAAAATTTTATTTTCAGTAGAGCCCAAAACTTTTGTTCTGGAACAGGTAAAGGAACATCTTCTGTAATTTCACTCGTCATTAGCCTAGCCTTTCTCTTGTTTTCGGTGATAGTTTTAAATAACTATCGAATACAAAGTCTACCCTATTAAGCCTTCCCTTTAGTGTTCTGCTAATAAGGTTACATAATTCAGTAGCGAAATATTTAAAAGTTTTTAGGTTTTTCCAGTTTAGCTTTCGCAGTTCCATTCTAACATCTACCATTAAACAAAATTTATCATTGTTTCCCGATAATGTGAAATTTTCCTCACCAAGAGTTTTGTAGAGCTCTTCTAAAATACTGGATTTGTTGGATGCATTTTCATCCTCTGTGCATCTTCTTCTTCAAAAAGAATGTTCTCGTAAGTCAATTCAAATGCTAACAATGACATTATATCATAATTTCATTCTCTAGCTAAGTCAAAGATACGTCGATACTTGTAGTTTTTTTTTTTTACCAGAGCCCTTGGACTGTTTTTGTTTCATACATCCGCCAGCCAGTTTGAAACACATCTATACTCGACGCGCCGAACAGATTCACCAATTGCGGAAACAATTCGTCTTATTTTATGACTGAATGGACCCAATGTTTTGTTTTTCATTTCGATTTTTCTTATCCATAATACAAAAAATAAAAATTTTTGTGTGTTAATCAAAGTTCCTATGTTTGAAATCAATGGAATCATAAAATAAGAAGAATTATTGTATCCGTGTTTTCCGTGTTTGGTGAATCTGTTCGGCGCGTCGAGTATAACAACGCTTTTGTAGTTTCGGCAGAAGGGCATTCTTGTGTACATTATTTCGTAGCAGCTGGTTCCCTTCCTTAATTGGATTTAATCAATCGGTTATAAATTTAGACATCTTTTGAAGTAAAGCGTCAGCCTTTTCAATTTTTCCTGTGTGGTAATAATGATGGGTTTTTAATTCATAATTGTCATTTTTTAAAAACGTCTTTTTTTTGTGAAGGTTGAATATTGCCAAAATTTCACGATAAACAAGGTCCAAGGCAGCTACAAAATATTTTTTACGAGTAAACCCAATAATTCTTGACCAGCTTTTCTTTGATCTGATGATTGTCTGCTCCAATGCTTAATCTGTACCAATTGATGTAAAAGACATATTTGACTGCTTGACTACAAAAAGGCCTTCATAGGCGTAGTAAAGATTTAATATTAAAAATATTATGTATTATTATTATTATGTATTTACTATTTAGTATATTAACATCTTTTACAACTTTTGAAAATTGTCTGCATAAATATGAAATTTATGGACCTTTGGGCCCTATTTTTCACATTATGCCCCCCACCCCCCTTTCTCACTTTGAAAATACGGTATACCAAATATTTCCTAATTAATATATGGATCGTGGTTAACTGCAGCCAGATTTGTAATTAAAAGCATATAATATTTTAATTTAATGTGGCACGTACGTAATATCCGTATAATATGGGCTTCAAAGTACTAAAAAAATAACTGGCCAAAATCTTGAGTGGTAACAAACCAAAACATGTTTAGAATGGACTATAAAAGCATTATAAATTGTTACATTGCGGGGACCTTTCAGCGAATACAAAACTATAGCTAGCGGCTGTATAATACGCTCATCGATGGAATTGTAAGAATCAGACAAGATATATAAAAATGTCTTTATGAACTTTGAGGTCTAAAGTAGCGGTTCTAATCCCCGATTTCGGGGATTAAAGTGACACTTTTGATCCTTAGAGATTAAAAGTAATATTATTGATTTATGAAGCAAAATGATGTATTTATTAATTTAGTACAGTGCCTATATTACAGAGTAATCTTTCAGATAAAGCACTGAATTAGAAAACTAACAACAAACTTATAAATTTATTTGTCAAAAACGTGTTACAATCTTACAGTTATTTTTACTAAGTAAAACCTAATTTTTAGTAACATTATTAATATTAACGTTTATGCTAACGTTACTACAGTTATTTAAATTAAAAAGGAGTTGAAAATTGGAGTCAATATTTTTAATTGACGTATTCTGTGGAAAAGTCACCGTGGAAGATGTAATTGTGTTTTGTACAACGAAACTGAACTTCTGAGGAGTATGGCGACAAACATTTGGCCAGCCACGTTTTTCTTCTGGTTTAGGGAATTTTCGACATAGCCCTCGGCAACGGCGCGCAGCGCTACTTTTCCAACCACCATGCCTTTAAATTGATCCAGGCAAAGAATATTCGTAGTAGTATGTTCTTTGATCCAGGTTTGCTCCCGAATCTGCAAGTAAAGACGCCGA
>JAEQML010083477.1:0-10457 GCA_016904865.1 Pissodes strobi | reverse complement strand
TGCTTGAGATTCATACTTTGCCCTGAAGCCCAGTTACTTTTCAAAGTATTTATAATGTCTAATCTTCAATGTGTGACATTCTTCCTAATTTTTTGGCTGTTATGGCGTCTCACACTAGGGTCAAGTTTGGGTTCGCTTCGGTTAATTTTTGGTGGTTTACCATATGACTATAGCAAATTCAAACCACAGATAATCCAAAGTAATAGGAGACAGGGAAAATATATATAGTCTGCTATTTTTATTTGAAAAACCTAGTGAAATAATATTGAGGTAGAAGGGCCACCCCTTAAATATCTGCAATTTACGTGATAGATGATACTTTTAATATTGGTGTAGATAAGCTATAGCTCCTCTAACAATAAGACTCCCGATTAGAACGAGGGACAGATGTTCAAAACAGTAACAACCGTTAGAAAACTATACCGCATTTTTAAAGATTAGGTCTGTAGTATATAAGGGTGACTAACCCCCTTTGGGCTTTTGTAGAAAGCGAGAGTTACCTACTTTTTAGGGGATTTGTTCACTTTTCGAATATTCTTTTGTTGGCATTCTCGTTGGGTTTACGTAAATAAAAAGTGATTCCATCAAGAAAATATATGGCAATGTCTTTTATAAAAGAAACGTTATCGATTCTTTCGACAAATTTTCGACATCGATAATTAAAATTCCGGTTTTTCAGAATTCAAGAAAAAAAATAGCTTTTCCATAAAAATGTACAGGAAGGGCAGCTTGTGCATTTATTATTTTTAAGACACTATCAGTTTTGAACGCTTCAGTTATAGAATTAATTTAATACACCTTCATGCCCATATGTTAATCGTTCAAGTCTACGCTTTGGAAAGTCTCAATTTCTTTGACCCCTTGACAGTTCACGCCCGCATGTTAAGGAAATTGTATTGAAAGATCACGTATAATAGCGGTACGACACCTGCGTGTTTCAAGATAGATTTGTAGTAAACAGTGTGCCCTAAATAAATAAGTAGCAGCTTATCTGTTGCCACACATCAGTAATGAGTAGCTTTCTAATAAATTTGCAAGCTAGATTTTCGCACTTGTTGAAAGATTTCCATAAAGGCATGCAAATATTTTCATTAACAACTAGAATTTGTATAAAAAAATCACAACACGCTGTCCAGCACGCCTCACATAGGCCAACTCAATCCATAATTCTCCATATAATCTCGTGATATACCATAAATTGTTTTCACTCATCTCCACTTTAATATGTATACCTTCTCCATGCTTACTGGGCCAATTTTGTGATTCTAAACTAGCCTAGAGCTGTTTTTAATAGTACTATTATTCTTTTCAGGGAGTTCTATTACATACAGATGGAGAAGTATGCCAGACAGGCGGTTTCGGAAGGAGTTAAGAATGCCGACGACTTACATGTGGGAGGTGATTCCGAGCTGTACCGAGTGCTGAACCTACATTACAATAGAAACAATCACATCGAGGTATGGGGCCCACAGGTTCGTGAAAACCGAGACATCTCAAAAACAATTTATTATTTTAATTTTTATATATTATTTTCAACTGCTTTATCACAGCTTATTCGCAACTATGCTTCACTTTATATTTACTTCTTGGATGTCTGGGCTAGTTCACGTAACGAAATTGGGGTATTTTCATATTTTAACTTTCTAATTGATACGAATTAATAGCTGCTTTTGATGTCGGTCGATTGTTTATCTAAAAATAATATTGTTTTTGGAAAGTTGCACTTTTAATAAGTTATAATTTTTTTTCTGCCCCCAGTAGCTTAGTGGCTTAGCGCTCCAGACCTAACTACGCCACTGGTGGCAAGAAAACCTTGAATTAAAAGTAACTGGCAATTTCAATGATATACCGTTAAACGAATCTGTAAAGTACCCTTGTTTATTCATAGGATTGTCGCATGATCCATTCATAAAAAACGGCCACTTTACACACTTGTTGCATAAATAACTATTTTGTACACATAAATATCAATTTCTTTCCAAATAGTTATACTTTTCTTTTCTTACATTTAAATACATGGGTGATTAATTTGTTTAAAATATATTATTTTTTCCAGTTTTATTACTTATTTTGCACTAATTTATGTTAGTTTATGCTAGGAAAACAATATCTAACTAGTGGTAAACAAGAAAAAAGAATCCAAAATATACAGCGTCGGCCCAGATTTGGTTACCGTCAACCTACTTTGACACTTTTTTGGAAAATTTTTGAAGTGAAACTTCTTTTGCGCGGGTAAATCACAAGGTCATTAGTGGGGGGGGGGGGACAAAAAGACAAAAACGGGAAGAAAAAAATGCTTTATGGAAATTTTTTATTTTTTTTTAAATGGGAAAAAAACTTTAAAAAACTAAAAAACGTTCGGAAGGGTAATAATAAACGTATTAGTAAACGAAATAAGAAAAAAAAAGTGTTCGGAAAGTTAATAAAAATATTATAAAATAAGAAAAACAAAATAATAAGGAAAAAACATAAAAATTGATCGGAAACTTAATAAAAGTATTATAAAACGAAATAGAGAAAAAAAATAATAAACAAAAAAGTTAAAAAAAAGCGGTCAGCGAAAAAAAGTTGATTAAAAAGGAAAAAAATAAAAAAGGGTCGAAACCGGGGGCAAAAACCTGAGAAAAAAACAAACTTAAGCTGCTGGATTGCCGAATTGAAGGTGTGTCAAAATTACCTCGTATTTGGGGCTACTTTGACACTCAAATAAAAAGGAATTAAATACGCATAATACAGCGTTCTAGTGTTAAAGAAGCCCTGTCGGGGCAGACATTTCTAAGTACCTACTTTTTTTATAATTTTTTTCTCTTAAAATGCAAAAAAAACTTTTTTTTAGAAGAAAACGTGTGTATTTAAAAGCCACTTTCTTGCTCCAGCCGTATGCAATTACTACAAATATAAAGAAGAACATGAAAATAAATATTTAAGTTGTCGAAAAGTGAAGAAAAGAAGACAAAACGTATTCTTATAATCTAATCAATTCTTTAAATGAAAAGGGAAGTCTAAGACTTTCTTTTGTCGCATTTATCACTAAAAAACTAAATAGAAATTTTTTTTGGCAAATCAAATGTCAACAAGACAAATTTTCGAATCAAAAACAAACAAACTAAAAAATAAAATATTTTTGACACTTCATGCTTATCAATAGAGCTTAAAAGACTAAAATTTAATTTGCTTCTTTGTGCCATTTTTTTGGCATTATTTTTCGGATCAAAAGTGTCTGAAAATGGCTCGTCTTGTTCATCGTCCGAATCGTCACAGGAAACGCACACAAAATATGAATCCTTACCGCCATCGTTACACAAGCCACAAATTCACTTACGGACCGCAAGCATTCAATCCAGTCTTTGATATCCCTGTAGTTTTTAAAATACATATGGCAAATTCCACATTTCGAGTCATCATCAGTTTTAGCCCGCAAACTTGTTCTAGTGGGATCCTTTTTTGATCCATTGGGCCCCGTTTCAGATGGACCTGCAACACGGCAAACCAGCGTCATCGTCTATTTCACTGGAACCAAGCTCAGCTCCCTTCTTCTGAGTTTCCTGACTGGCAATCAAAGTATCTGCAGTTAACGGCTTACCAGCTTCATATTTCTTCCCCCTTTCCTTTTCTTTTGTTCCTCGCCAGTTTCACGGGTGTCTTTCAATATTTCTATCAAACTTGTATCCAGCACTCTCGCTATTTCTTCTGCATTTTCTTCCAAGCCCCCAAGGATCTTCTTTAATACTTTATCCACAATTATTCATACAACCCAATGCAATGGTTCTAAAACCAGATGCTAAGCTGATTGGCTGTGTAAATAGACCCAGGTGGCCCTCTAATGCATCAGTTGTTGTATAGATTGGCACTGGAGGTAGCAATTCTCCAGCTGCAATTCCACAAACTGGCACAAGAGCGTGAGTTGTTTTGGACCCACTCTCCGGAAATTTCTGGGCACAATCACCTCTTTCGTCTCCGGATCATCAGCTATATTTGTCTCGTCCTAATTATAAAAAGACTTACTGTCGACAACACCTAATGCTTCTTTAATACTATCAAAAAATGTGCTTTCATCTTTGCCGGGGGGAGAAGAAAAAAAACTAAAATAACTAATTTCGGGAGAACGGGAAGAGCTACGGGGTCGAAATGGCAGGTGCGACTCATGGGCGCTACCTGAGACCATATGGGAGGACCGGGGCTTTAATTTAAGGGGAGGGTTTTAGGGAAAAAAACGTTTTTGCCGATATCTCTGCAACGGAGCCTCGGATCGAAAATCTGACATGCGATGACACCATTTTACGGGGTAACTAATGGGGGGGGGGGGGGGGGGGATAATTATACCCCAGCTCCGCGGATACCCAAAATTTTCGAAAAAAAAAAAGGAAAAAATTAAAAAAAACCTAAAAAAATCGTTTGAAAAGTTAATAAAGTATTATAAAACGAAATAAGAAAGAAATATTAATAAAAAACAAGTTAGAGAAACGCGATGTTCGGCGAAAAAAAGGCGCAGGAGTTTAACTATGAGTTCGGGGATGGCAAAAAAATAGGAAAAAAATGCTTTATGAAAAAATGGGAAAAAATTGGAAAAACGTAAAAAAAAATTCGTAAAGTTAATAAAAGTATTCTCAAGCGAAATAAGAAAAAAAAATTATAAAAAAAACAAAATCAAGAGATTGTTCGGAAAGTTAAGAAAAGTATTATAAAACCAAATATGAAAAAAATTAATTAAAAAAAAAGAAAAAGTTATTCGGAAAGTTAATAAGAGTATTATAAAACGAAATAAAGAACAAAAATTAACAAAAAAAAAGTTAGAGAAACGCGGTTGAGAAAAAAAAATTATAAAAAGTGTCAAAACCGGGGGCAAAAGTTGAGAAGAAAAAGTTTAAAAAAAATTGTGTGCTTATGAAGGTGAGGCACATATTTTTGTTTTATTTTTGACTTTATGAAAAAAAGGTATTCTTGATAAAAAGTAAGAATGGCGTTGGAAAAAAATATGTACTCTACAGAGCATCAGAATAATAAATAAAAACCTTATGGAAATATCTATTTTAACTGACATATCTAATAAACAAATTTTAGGCTTCAGCGGAACCACCGATATTTTCAATGCACCTGATACATTTTTTTTAACAGCATTTCTTACATGATCGGCTGGGATTTCTTCAGGTCGTATCCTGTTTTTTAATTGACTAAGATTTTGAGGTCTGTCTTTGTAAACAATTTTTTTATTCGTCCCCCACAGGAAAAAGTCAACATGTGTGAGGTCGGGGAACCTCGGCGGATAGTCTGGAAAATTGTCATCTTCTTTCGAAGCCCACCCTATCCATTTTTCTCTAAAATTGAAGTTAAGTCATACCGTTGACGGCCATACTCACTGCTACCGAGAAAACCATCTAACTGAAATACCAGATCTTGCCTCATATTCAGGGGCAACTTTTCAATAAGATCTAAAAAGTCATTTTGCAAAAAAAAATTGAAATATTTGCCCATATCCAATGTTATTATGGAAATAAAAAAAATTATCCCAAAGTTTTGTTCCACAAAGCACCACACCAGACATTTATTTTTTCCAAATCCTGGAATTTTACGATGAGTACGTTTCGTTTGTGGCAAACGTCGCTTCGTTTTCCGAAGAAACCCAAACTTTGGATGATCTTCATAATGCTCCATTATCCAGTGACAACACACAAATCGCTTATCCATATCCTCAGGAAACAACGTGTAATTAAATATTGGTTTAAAATGCTGCTACTAGATCATGGAATCTTTAAGCAAGTCATCGAGCTCATCTTCGTCAATGTTCCCATTATTTTCTTGGACTACACAGCCGGTTCAAGCTTAAAAAATGTGGTCAAGAGGCCGGAGATGTTTTCATTATCTTGCTCACAGTTACGTGGCTAATATTTTCACTTTCACCATCTCGGTGCAGGTAAGATTGCGCCCCTTGCCATTTCTCAGCAACAGTAAAAGCCTGGATTAACTTCAGCTTTAGAGGAAAATGGATGGGCTGTCCGCCGATGTTCCACGACCTGACACCTGTTGATTTTTTCCTGTAGAGACGAATTAAGGAAAATTTTTGCATAGACAGACCTTAAAGTCGTATTCAATTAAAAGATGGGAAACGACGTGAAGAAATCCCGTGCTGTAGCCAGCTTTATTCGCTAACCGCTCATTCAGCTGGTCCATATGCCTGACTCGCTCAGCCGTTTATAGTTTTGTCCTTTTTAAAGCGTGGGTTAAAGTTTATCGCTGTTAGAGTGGGCGCCACTAAATTTTTACTGCAAGATATTTATAGAAATTTTATCAGTCTGAAAATTGGAAAATAAAATGTAGAAAAAATACCCTGTGAAAAAGCGTAAAGAAATTAGAATGAGAGTGAATAATAGCCTAAATACAATTTCCAAAATAAACACCAGAAATACAAACAACCAGTTTATTAAAAAAGAATACTACTTGGGTAGAACAACCTACTTTCATAAAATTTAGAAGATTTTCTGAGTAGTGATGTTACTTAAGCTCTCCTATTTATGCCACAGGTGGTAATTAATGTTCAAATTACCTTTATATTAATTGCTATGATAAACAAGTTTCATCTTGACATTCTAGCACTAGAAATTGCAATAATAAAGTATCAGTTATACGATTTAGGCCTGGTACTCACTGCGATTAAAGTTCAAATCAAAAAGTAGCACTAGTTATGGTACTGATCAATAACTTAATAATTGATTAAGTTCTATATAAAAATCTAAATAAATTACCTCGATACTATTTAACGAGAGAAGTTATCTTTAAAAGAAAATTTTAATATTACCCAGTTACTATTGCTTAAATATGTATCAATTCATATGTTAAAATTAAAATTATCCACTAAACTACTCTTAGCTTATTCTCTTGGCAGCTGGAATATAGAAGACTTCTAAAATGTCTTCAAAATGCTAAACTAAAAGGGATTTACTGAATAAAATAAAAATGAATAAATTTAGCCACACCAAGTAAGGAGAGTTCAACTCAACTCTACCGATAACAAGGCGAAAGGTTCAATAATAAGGTTTAAATAGTTTTAATTAATATATATACTATAAAGAAGGTACATGTAAAACGTTACAGTATATTGAAATTAACGGTGGTTCTGCTGAAGCATAACATTTGTTTCTCAGCTATGTTAAAGAAGATATTTTTCATAATGTTTTCCTTTATTTTTCTGACGACCTGTATAACATATATTTTTTTCAATGCCACTCTTACTTTTATAACAACAAACTTTTATAAATAAAAGCTTTCCCATTTGGTAACCAAATCTGTCACACGCTGTATACAAATTTTACATTTTATAGTAAAAAACACATAGATACATTTTGTACTCTCGTATTCATCATTGTATTAAAATAATATATTATTATTGTTTTCCAGGTTCCTTCAAACTTCAGGTTTGTGGTAGAGCAAACCCTCAGGGAATTCTTCAAAGCCATCCAAGAAGGCCGGGACGCAGAACAGTCATGGAAAAAATCAATTTACAAAATCATATCCAGGATGGACGACCCGGTGCCTGAATATTTCAAGTCGCCTAACTTCCTGGAACAACTCGAGTGACCGTCTGATCAAATTGGACAAAAAGCTGTCCCATCCATAGCACCGCCACCGCCGCACATTGGCGGTGTGTGGTATTAAATGGGGCGGCTTCCATCCGAACCCTCACAGCGAATCGGTGACATATATTTATTAGGCTGTCAACAGTTTTTATTGGTTAAAATGGTTTTTTAGATGTTCCAGTCCAAAAAGGGACGTCTTTAAAGACATTGGACTTTGTTATTGCATAGTTGTGTTGAGTTGGCAGGACAATTTTAATTATAAATACGCCGGACATGGCGAACAGTGAATAACTAAAAATCAATCAATATTCCAGTGATTACCTGAATATTTACCGGGTAGAATATTTTATATTGACGGCAAGTCCTAATTTTTGTATCAAGCCAGCAGGTAGCAAGTTCAAAATCTGCACTACGTTTTACCTTTTCGTTTACATTTGGCATGTTTTTGTTTAAAGCCACTGTAAACTGTGCTGTGTTTATACACACTTGTATATATGATAGATAGTATCCTCCCACTTTGTATATAAAATTTTAATTTATATTATTTTTTAACCAAAGGTTATATTTTTGCTAGTCGTTGAAAATGAAACTATTTCTCAGGCTCAGTGTCTTGCAGCGTGAATAACTTTATTCCTTGAATAATTGTTTTATGTGCAATTGCATTAACGACCATCCCATATATTGTTTTAAAGATTAAAGTCATCTATGCTTCAAGGAACTGGGCCTCAGAAAAAAACTTTTCAGTTTTGCATAATCCACTTCAAACTTTGAACACTTCCTGAACAACTTTCGGACCTTCGAACGCGTTCTAAAACTACAACAGAAGTTCAATTCTCTGATTCTTAACATATTCATCATAACTATTTATACATTTAAAACAACTTCATTTTTATGATCTTAAGTTTCATAGAATTGACTTAATTTACCACCTGGTATGAAAGTTTTCATTAGGAACGTCTTTCACAGTTTGGTGTGAACCTGATGATGGATATCTATTCGAAACGTATTGTAAGTGATAGCAAGCATTCCAAGATATGAAAGAGAAATGTAATAGCTATCCAATATGCAATTACTTTATTTTCTCCTCGCAGTGATTATATGTTTGCCTCGGGCGATATAATTACTGTGACTTAATATTAAGTAGATATGCCCTTTAATTTGTTTTTATTTATTTATTTTTGGGAAAAGCTTTAAAACGTTATCATGATCAACAATTGAAAATCCAATAATTTATTAAATGTTAACTAGTTTTATGTTCAATAGTTCATTTTTTTACTGTCTTTCAGCGTTAATTCATAAATCTATATTGTGTTGTGTTACCGAATTAATATAAAACTTCTCTTAATATACATATTTATTATGGTTTTTAGTCAACTTGAATTCGTTTTAAAGATTTTCCTTTAATTCAAAAGCCTGTTTTATTTTGTATCTGCCTATTGTGGGCTAGTTGCTGTTTATTTATTTTTTGTTCCTTTTGCATGTCTGCTTAGTATTTTGATTTATATTACATTAATATAATTTGTTTCACGAGCACAATTTTAGAGTAGTATAATGTACACGATCTCGTTGACACGTGTGACGCAACTAGTCAGATTTAATATAAATAAATATATTTTTATTTGGTTTTACGTTTGTTTTTTATTTATTTTTTGCAATTAGGCTAGTGTTTTTATTTTATTTTTTTTTTTTGATAATTTCAGTGTGAGTTTACAGTGGGGTAAATTTCGGGGAAAATTAGTTACAAAAATCGCTATTCTAGCCGTAAATTTACAAATTGTAAATACATTTTGATCGAAAAGTATTCCTTCTCATCCCACAATAGTTAAGTCACATTCGCAAACTCAAGTCCCGGGAGAAAGTTATCTTAGCCTACAGCTAGGCTATGAGATAGTGATTTTGCTGTTCCTAAAAGTTTATTCGAAACTGCCGAAATTCGAAAGACTGCCATTCATTTAAGATTTGGTTCAGCTTTAGTTCTCGTTAAAAAATTTAGTTCCTTTTCAAAATTAATCATTTTGGATATTAATAATGTTTTCGTTCACCTAAGTTGATCTCGGGACTGTAAAATCAGGTACGTTACATTAAAAAACGTTTTTTGAAATTTAAATAATAAGAATATAGATGTTTATTAGAATAAAAAAGTATTTAACGTTGTCGACTGTAAAGTACCCAAATGCTGTCGGTTCTCAAACCCCAAAAGCTCGGTTCTTCAAAACCAAACTGTATTTATATATCCATGTAAAAATAGCATTTATTGGACCATTTTTCTTATAATAGCTACATTATAATCATAGATAAAAACAACAAAAACCATAATTTAAACGTCACAAAAATAACTAAGCAATTTGCCAATAAGATCTGGAGCAAAAATAAAGCATATAAGATCTTCATTTGATTTGTGTACATTATGTAAAGAAAGAATTTCCAGGAAAGATATTAATATTTCTTACCAGTATATAAAATCTAAACAGACTAGAATGTATTAATAATTATTAGTAATAATTATTTAACCGGCACCACATATTTTAAACGGTCTTCTGAACATAAAGAATCATGATCTAATCAAAGGAAGATGTATAGAAAAAATATATAATAAGAAAAGTGGTAAGGTAGATCTACAAAACTGTAACAATATGTATATATAAGCTTATCTCCATACAATAGTAAATTAATATTTAGTATAAATGCACGTAAATTCGGTGTTTATTTCGAAACTGTAAAAATAGCGAATCGGGTATTAAACCTGAGTACAAAAGTTTGGGAACCGGCAACATGTGACCAAGGGATCATGAAGAGAATACCAAAGTGCTTTATTTTAAATGGTGTTCATAGGTATCCTGCAGATTTTTACTTGGCTATGGATAGTTTTAATAATGAACATGAAGT
>JAEQML010083476.1:0-10457 GCA_016904865.1 Pissodes strobi | reverse complement strand
TGAATATAAATTGTTTATGTTCTCTATTAAAAAAATATTTTAATTGATTAAAAGTTGAAAATATTTCATGTTTGCATTAAGCAACTTGTTTGAATAATAGTTCATGTCCATATTCTCGTAAAACATAATTTTACAATTTTTTATTTTTAATACGGGCTCCAATTTTCCACATAATACAAAAACCAAAATAAAATGTTTTTAAAGAATATAAAAATTTCAAAAGTATCTACCTTAAATTATTTAAAATTACGCCAAAGCAAAATATAAAAATTAAAAAAAAATAGTAAAAATTAAAAAAAAAACACATTAAAAAAAAACACATGCTCATATTAATAACGCCAATACCATCTGAAAACCGATAAAAAAAATTAAAGTTCGAATTCGAGCCACCCTGTACAGCTATATATTTGAAGGTAGCAGGTAGCTTGTGGCGAATTTAAACCGTAGGCAATAGCTCTCAAAGAGAAAATATCGCCTTTTAATTCGATGCCAAATATATCTTTCTCTTCACCGTCAGTGAGGTAGAGTTCAAAATCCATGCAATGTTTCATGGGATCTTCTTTTTCGTTTTCAAGAGGAGAGATATCGTACTGATCTAATGGTTTTCCAAAAGATCAAACCTCTTTTCAATTGCTTGAATGGTTGTGTCCAGCACAACAAAAAATATTTCGATTTTAAATTTTATGTTTGAATCTAAGATAGGTTCATCTGCACACGGTAAGTAAATTGCCATTTTCTTGGTCGAACTCGTACCTCCTGGGTGAAAATCGACGAAATTTCCAGCTAAGGAATAGCAAGAGGCGTCGCATCAACCAAGAAACCTTCGAAAGCCTTGTCAGATCTAAGCCCCTTGAAGTGATTCAGCAACTTTGCAAGAGTCCTGCCTGAACCCGACACATTTATTGCAGGATCTTGTAACATTTTGCTAACTGTATTTACATTATTTAGGATCTTATACCATACAGGGTTAGTAAAAAGAACCGGAACGCTTAAATATCTTCAACATCGTTAAAGCTACATACGTGATGGGCTAAAATATGGAACAAATTCATTATCTCGTAAACCACAATTTTTTTTAAAAATCGCTCGAACCCGTCGATTTTGTTTTTCGATCGCGCATATTCTGACGTAAAATGTAGATATACAGGGTGTTCCAAGTAAGAGTGACAGAAAAAATATTTTTTTATTAAATGAAACCCCCTGTATATTATTGCATATTCCGATTTTTCCGAGAATTCTAGACATATTTCATGAATAATGTCCTATACCTATCTCCAACTGTTTTTGAAATATTGACAGTTGAAAATCGACAATTTACCAAGTTTGACAGCCTGTGAAATCTAAACGACTAAAGATAGAGCAAAAAGGTTTGCACTTTCCTATCTTGGTTTTTCATAAGCTATCGTTTGACACTAACCCTAGGTTTAACCAGAGGTTAAATTTAACCGGAATTTCTTAACCTCTGGTTAAACAAAAAAATAGTGTCAAACGATAGCTTATGAAAAACCAAGATAAGAAAGTGCAAACCATTTTGCTCTATCTTTAGCCGTTTAGATTTCACAGGTTGTCAAACTTGGTAAATGGTCGATTTTCAACTGCCAATATTTCAAAAACAGTTGGAGATAGGTATAGGACATTATTCATGAAATATGTCTAGAATTCTCAGCAAAATCCAAATATCCAATATATAAAATATTTTTTCTGTCATTTTAATTTGGAACACCCTGTATATCTACATTTTATGTCAGAATATGCGCGATCGAAAAACAAAATCGACGGGTTCGAGCGATTTAAAAAAAAAGTTGTGGTTTACGAGATAATGAATTTGTTCCATATTTTAGCCCATCACTGTATACAAAATTGGTTACCTGGGGGTTTCCGGGCGTGCGGAATTGAACCATGATATCGGTACTGTTGCCAGATTTCCCAGTTTTGTGCTACACGGAGTCATTTTGTTACCTTAAATGGAACGCCCCACTTATTTTTATTGCAATAAATTGGGCGTACCAAATTTAGTAAGATCCCAAATTTCTAAAATGTTATCTCTTCTAATTGCTGAGATGTGACAATACAAAAACGCATTTTTAGTAAAAAGTACCGGAACGTTTAAATATCTTCAAAATCGCTCAAGCTGCACATACAAAATTCAGTACGTGGGAGTTTACGAGCATGCAGAATTGCCAAATTTCCCAGTTTTACGCTACACGGAGTCATTTTGTTATTTTAAATGGAACGCCCCATTCGTTTTTATTGCAATAAATTGGGCGTACCAATTTAGTAAAACACCAAATTTTCAAAATTGTATCTCTTTTAATTGCTGAGATGTGACAACAACGCATTTTTGGTAAAATGTACGGGAACGCTTAAATATCTTCAAAATTACAAAATTTGGTACCAGGAGGTTTCCGGGCATGCGGAATTGAACCATGATGTTGACATTGTTGGCAGATTCTCCAGTTTTGCGGTACACCTAGTCATTTTGTTATCTTAAATGGAACGCACCTTTTGTTTTTATTGCAACAAATTGGGTGCGCCCAATTTAGTGCAATTTATCTATTATGTGCTGAGATATGACAACATCACATTTTTGACACGTGTACCGCAAAACTGGGAAATCTGGCAACAGTGTCAATATCATGGTTCAATTCAGCATGCCCGGAAACCCCCAGGTACCGAATTTTGTAAATGCAGCTTGAGCGATTTTGAAGATATTTAAGCGTTCCGCGGTACTTTTTGCTAATAATGCGTTGTTATCACATCTCAGCAATTAGAAAAGATAAAATTTTGAAAATTTGGTATCTTACTAAATATGATATGCCCAATTCATTGCAATAATAATAAGTGGGGCGTCCATTTACGATAACAAAAGGACTCCGAGTACCACAAAACTGGGAAATCTGACAACAGCGCCGATATCATAGTTCAATTCCGCATATCAGGAAACCCCCAGGTACCAAATTTTGTAAATGTAACTTTATCGGTTTTGAAGATATTTAAGCGTTCCGGTTCTTTTTACTAACCCTGTATGATGACACATACGCAAAAACTGAAAGATTTAATTTTCTTTTCAGAGTATCAGCTTCGTTCCTAACCGTCACTTCAACGGCATTTCTATTTGAGATTTCGATCAAGGCATCGTATATTTCGCCATTTTGGTATTTCAAAGCCTTTATTGAATCCACACGGCTCCCCCACATGTTTTCACTGATGAGTTTTAGGTTTAGATGTTGTACTTTGTTTCTTAAGATTGCCCATTGCTGAGTGGATGTAGCAAAGAAAATATGTATATCACTAACTGTTAAAACGACCAAATTCAAAGTGTGCGCAGCGCATGGTACATGGGTGGGCGTCCCGTCGCCCCTACCCTGGCGCCGGCCATGCTTCTTACAACAATCTCGAACAAGCCTACTTGTGAACTTACGCCGAGAGTAGATGCTTCTAGACTACATCTACATCGCATTTTAGCACTTAACAGAGGTTAATAATATTTTACTTTTGTAGTGTATTAAAAGTATGGTATTCTAGTTATTTACCAGAACGTGTGTATGAAAATCCCGCAAAGATTTGATAGTTGTTAAAACATGTTATCCGTAGAATCTCAGCCATAAAAGTGTCGCGGACCTACTAGCAATGGTAGGCCAGAAACTGATAACATAATGCATCAATTTTAAAATAAAGTGACCAGACGTCCTGCATTGAGCAGGACAGTCAAGCATTCATAGACTCTGTCCAGCGAAAGCAAACGTCCTGCAAAATGTCCTGCAATTCTCTTTTGTGGTATGCGATATGCACAAAATGACTGCAAAATTAGCTAATTATTTATACTATACTATATTAATGCAAAAACTGAGATTCGCAAATATCACCCCATTACTATTTTTGCCCATTCCTGATAGTGCGTCATAGTCGGCATTGGCCGAATTGGACTAATTAGAGGAGATAATGGTGGGTCTAAGTCTGGTTGTTTCGGTGTGCGACGTCGCAAAGGTCATTCGTTTGTTTTTTATAAGTACCAATTCTGCTTGTTTCGCGCCAATAGTGAGAAATGCAAAGTTTTATTATATTCCTAAAACCATATAATATTAAAAGTTTTAGAAAAAGAGGTTTTTTCAGTTTTTTGGACCTTTTTATTAAATGAGTAAGCCTTGAACGTGACCTGAGCAGCATTTAAAGATCCTTTACACAAATAATGCACTATGTAAAAATCGACTTCTCCTATTGGTCGATCCATCTCATATTACGATATGTCTGCGTGATGCAATGGATCTCTGTCAAGAGCGCTCATGTTGTACAGGTTTATACAGCTGGGTCTCACCTGGACGGCCGAGGTTCGAACCCCGTTGCTATTTTTTATTATTTTTTAAAGATTATATTTCTAAACAGTTTTTTTTTATTTTGGGTATGTCTTGGGTTAGTTTATGTTAGCACCTGGTTAGTTTCCTTTTCTTGAGTCCCCGTAGTGAGCGAAGCGAGCGGAGGGCCATGCGGATCGACCAATAGGAAAGGCCGATTTTTATATAGTGCACTATTTGTGTAAAGGATCTTATAATGCACCTGAGCAACTGCTGTCGGTGTTTGTTATTGTTTTTTTGTTTACGTGTTGTGATCCCTATGGGTTCAACAAGGCATTTCATTTATGCCCAACTCTAGGTTGCTGGCCCTGAAGATGGCACAAACTAGTGCCGAAACGTAGGTCATTTAGTGACAATCAATTAATAAAACGATCCAAAAAGCTGAAAAAAACCTCTTTTTCTAATTTATGTGTTGGATGCGAAAAACTTCTACTAACAATTAAAAGTTTTATTTGTTATTTTAAGTTAAATGTTTTTTGTAAACGTTTATGTATTAGAATTTGAAAACTGACTGTTTGATGATTGATTTTTAAATTAAATTGTTATATAATTTTCTGATTTTCTGACAATATGCTGAACTCACTAAAATCTTCTAGGGTACAGGCAGTTCTGATTCGCATTTAAAGATCCTTTACAGGCGTAGCCGACTATATCAAAATCGGCCTCTCCTATTGATCGATCCGCATGGCCCTCCGCTCGCTACGGGGGCTCAAGAAACGGAAACTAACCAGGTGCTAACCCAGTCTAACCCATTGATTTGTATAGGAGTGGATAAGCAATAGCCGCCTGTCGCACTACTCAAAAGTGGCAACCTATGGGCGAAAAAACAGGTTTCTGCGCATGACAAAATCGACGCAAAATGGAAAAATGTAAACAAAGGTGATACCGTTTTCTCATGCGCACTAAAACACTTGCCGTCTCAGCAGGCGTCGGTCAGGATCGAACTTGGCTTTTGTCTTTGACGTGTTTTCGTTTTGACGGCGCGGCGTTTTGAGTTAATAATTCGAGTTCGATTCGAGGCAAAATACCCGCATCTCCTATTTCAAGTAAGTCTAATTATTATAAGTATTACTTATTTATACCTTATTGTTTGTTTCACTATGCTAACTGGGGCCCATTTCCTAATCGGCAAGACTCCTCTACCGAATATTTGGTGAAATAATCACTTTCGAAGTCCGGGCCTGCCTATTTACCTTCACGGTGCAACAGCTAGCTCCTACTAATTTTCTAATGCGCAAGTCCAAATTGAAGTTTCTTTGTTTACATTTCGCGGTCGTAAATTTGCCATGTTTGGTCTATTTATTGTTTATCCACTCCTATACAAATCAATGGTCTAACCCAAGACGTACCCAAAATCAAGAAAAAAACTGTTTAGAAGCATAATCTTAAAAAAAAAATAAAAAAAACAACGGGGTTCGAACCCGTGCCGTTCAGGTGAGACCCAATTATCTAAATCTTTACACCACGAGAGCTCTTGCGACAAATTGACTGCATCAAGAAGACATATTGTAATACGAGATGGGTCGACCAATAGGAGACGCCGATTTTGATATAGTCGGCTACGCCTGTAAATAATCTTTAAATGCTTCTGATTCATCTCATGTTGCAAACGTACAACAGAAATCCAACCTTACCAGTACAAAATTCGACTAGACGCTAGCGCGGGCCAAGTCACGGATTGTCCTAACCAATTAAAAGCAAGACGCTAGCGTTCTGCGTTCAAGCATGGCCCTCCGCTCGCTACGGGGGCTCAATCAACAAGAACTAACCAAAACTAGCCCAAGGCTAACCCAAAATTAAGAAAAAAAGTAAATTAATAAAAAACAAACATAACCTTAAGAAAAGTTAAACAAAACATCTGTCGCGACCGGCGGGAATCGAGCACAGGAATGACAGGCAAGCACTCTGCCTATTACACCACCGAGGCGTTGTAGGGGTTTCGCTAGAACGTAAAGACATGGATAATTCCGATATACGCCAGCGTCTGGCTTTTGATTGGTCAGGACTATCCGTGACTAGGACCTCACTAGACGCTAGTAAAATTCGTCTGTCAGTAACCCGTTATTATTTTTTAAATAAAATGGCGAAGGTACTAAAACACCACCAAAAAATGTTGGCACTTATATTCACAATTATGTAATGTCCTGCATTGAGGTCTTAGAATTATGGTCACTTTATTTTAAAAATATGTATTTTGTTGAGGGGAAGTGGTAAAAATATTGGCTATATATGTCAAACGTCTTCGAGGGTACCAGTCCAAGTCATTTTCTTATATCTCAAATAAAAAATGCAATATATTTTCTGAATAATATAATATATCTCAAAGAGGTGTGGACACTGTCCACATTGCATTTATAAAACTACGTAAAATTATTTTTAGATAATATAGAAAGCTTTGGTGGTGCCAAAGCTCAATGCCCCCCGGTCCAAGTATTTTAAAAGTCCTTTTATATAAAAAATACTCTATTTTTACCGTTTTACCAGGATTAAGACAAGTGTGGATACTGTCTGTTTTGAGTTCTGTTGCCGAAACTTGGTATAATTATTTAGGGATACGTAGAAGGCTTTTGGTGTATTTTCAAAAACAACTTTTATATAAGAAAATACCTTATATTTATTGTTTTGCCAAAATTAAGACAAGTGTGGACACTGTCCGCTTTGAGTTGCGTTGACGAAACTTGTTACAATTATTTAGGGGTAACGTAGAAAGCTTTCAGTGGTACCAAAGTTCAATGCACCCCTGTCCAAGTATTTTTAAGAACACCTTGTAGATAAAAAATTACCCTTTTTTTGCTGTTTTGCCAATATCAAGACAAGTGTGAACACTGCTGTCTGCTTTGAGTTGCATTAACGAAACTTGGTACAATTATTTATCGATAATTTAGAAAGCTTCTGGTGGTACCAAAGTTCAATGCGCCCCCGTCCAAGTATTTTAAAAAACACCTTATATATAAAAAATACACTATGTTTACTGTTTTGCCAAGATTAAGACAAGTGTGGACACTGTTCGCTTTGAGGTGCGTTGACAAAACTGGGTACAATTATTAAGGGATAACGTAGAACGCTTTTGGTAGCACCAAAGTTTAATGCCCCCGTCCCTTAATAATCATACCAAGTTTCGTCAACGCAACTCAAAGAGGACAGTGTCCACACTTGTCTTAATGTTGACAAAACAGTAAACATAGGGTATTTTTTAATATATAAGGTGTTTTTTGAAGTACTTGGATTGAACTTTGGTGCCACCAAAAGATTTCTGCGTTATCGATAACACTAACCCAAACTAATTGTACGAAGTTTCGTAAACGCAACTCAAAGCCGACAGTGTTCACACTTATCTTAATTTTGGCAAAATAGTAAATGTAAGGTATTTTATTATATAAAAGGTGTTTTTAAAAATACTTGGACGGGGGGGCATTGAACTTTGGTACCACCAAAAGCTTTCTACTAAATAATTATACCAAGTTTCGTCAACCCAACTCAAAGCGGACAGTCTCCACACTTGTCTTAATCCCGGCAAAACGGTAAAAATACAATATTTGTTATATAAAATGTGTTTTAAAAAATACTTGAAGCGGGCATTGAGCTTTTGTACCCCCAAAGGCTTTTTATATTACCTAAGAATAATTGTACGTAGTTTTATAAACGCAATGTGGACAGTGTCCACACCTCTTTGAGATATATTATATTATTCAGAAAATATTGCATTTTTTTATTTGAGATCTAAGAAAATTACTTGGACTGGTACCATCGAAGACGTTTGACATACATAGTCAATATTTTTACCATTTCCCCTCAACAAAATACATATTTTTAAAATTGAATAATTATATTATCAGTGTCTGGCCTGCCATTGAGAGTAGGCCCGCGACACTTTTATGGCTGCGATTCTATGGATAATATCACTCTAACTTAGAAGATGATGTATGGATGGATATCACAGTTAACTATTAAAGACCAGAAGACTTCAGAAGACTATTGCCCATAAATGTTCAGACAAAAATGGCAATAGTTGTAAACAGTGATTAAAATGTATGATCGAATGTATATGCAAATTATGCAGTAATAGTTTAAATTGTAATGAGATGACGGTCTATCAGACAGAAAATGAAGAAGCCTAAGCCTAATATATGATTTTTCGTAGCCTCTTATATAAAAATCTCAATAAATTAACATAGTGGCATAGTGGTAATAATAAGGTACTGTTAACAAACATTGTTTGGTTTCTTCATGGCGTTCCGATATTATAGGTAGGTACCTGTCGCTCCAGATTAACCGACGAGAAACCAAATTTTTAAATTCCGCGCGCTTTAAAAGATCGTAGCTCCTAAACTATAAAAGTGACAACAATGCTTATGCTACGGAAAACTATTTTGGTCATTTGTCTACATTTTATTCGCTGCATGTTATATGAAATTCCCAAAAACAAAAAGTTTTTCGATTAGTGTAAATTTGCCTGCATAATTTGTAAAGTCTCAAGGTCATCAATATTTTAAGCATATTTAAAATAAAAAATACGAACCATTTTATATTTGGAAAGAAGCGCCTAAGTGTGTGTTTTAAAACAAAAAAAAATCATGTCGATAGCTCTATTGAGTGTTTAGATATTAGAGTGGAAATATAAAAAAACAGGATTTTTAAAAAGAGGAAGTTTCACAGCTTTTTTTTAAATAAAAGGAATCGGGACCGCAAAAAAGGTCGTATTTTGAGGTTTCATGTGTAGAATGATCTTATTAACAATACCCAATAGGTTTGATCTTGTTCTAAGCTGATAAAAAAAAATCGACACAATTTTACTCATTACTTATTCCACCACGAAAACGAATATAATAATTATTACGGTCAATATCAATGATCGACGGAGGCGGGGTGAGTGCGGCGCGGCATGAGCACGAGCGACAAGAAATAATGCTCCTGTTGCCACGTTTTGTACCACGTTGCCGCTTGTAGTGTAAAGTCGTGAATAAATAATAGTTATTAATGATGATACAATATTTTTGTATCATGGTTATTAATGATACTAGTTCGATATGAACACTATATTGAAACGCGTGTAACGTTAAACCACGTTTCATTAAGCAAAGTTCATATCGAACGTGTATCATTCAAAATTTAATCTATGACGGCGACACCGCGACGGTCCAAATAAATTTTATTTGCATAGATTCGATTTATCCTACAATTCCATAAACGTTTTCATAAATTAAAATTCAAAATTATAACTATCAATTACCTAAACGTACCGAATTTTGGCGACTAACCAAAAATATTAAATTTGATTATAACTGAAATTAACCGACAGCTGATTGAACGACTAACCAAAAGTAACTAAAAGCACCCAAAAAGGGCTAAAACGTATCGGAACAGATTAAAAATATAACTAACTAAACTTCACTAATATTAATCAAAACCATTAAATTGGCTATAACGGTTGAACCGTGAGCGTGCTTCGAGGCCTTTTTTTATTAAGATCATTGCTTTCGAGTCCTCACCAGCACTTATGGTCGGCTCGCCAAAAATGTTCAGACCTCTCAATGGTCCCAGTCGCCCTTGAATTCAGTTTAGCTATGTTTGTGACCTCTTTATGACTCGACAAGAAAAACCGCGGTATCTTAAAAAATATGGAGTGTATCGCCAAATTTGTTATAGCTATTAAATCGTCTAATATTTTCATACAAAAATTTGGAATAAAAAAAAATAGTTAAATTGGTGCTGACAGAGGGCGCCACTTTACGGAGAAAATAATGAGGTCACTGCTTATTATGTGTGAGCTATCACGTATACGTCGACTCTGACCTCTTTTACACAAAAAAAGAATCATCAAAGTATTCTTTAATCGATCGTCGCAACAAAGAATTGCCATACGTAACATGTCAAACAGATGGCACTTTATACTTCTTTAGTAGAAATATAGCAAAATATATAATATTTGAAGAGAATTAAAGGAAAAATATTGTGGCATCGAGTGTAAGAGGTCACAATTTTGGAAGCTGTCACAGTACACCCACAGGCACACACAAGAGGTCATAATAATAGCGATACCAACACACACACACACACATACACGTATTTGGTCGTTTGTGGCCTATGTACCCCGAAACCGAATTG
>JAEQML010083475.1:0-10457 GCA_016904865.1 Pissodes strobi | reverse complement strand
CTAAAATGAACTAGATAACTTATTTGTTTATTGAATTTAATTGAACTTTCTTTTACTTCAAAGTTTCAACTGACAGCCTTGCCTTGTGCTTTACTTCTTCTTCTATTCTCTCAACTTAACTTCAACAGGGATATAAGACTTCGAACATTTGATTCGAATAATTGAGTACCGGAATTGATTTGTCTGCTACAAATTTCCTTCCGCCATTTTACCTTTTTCTATCTTCAACAGCAGAGACTCTAGGAGCTGTATTATCTCAAGAGAATGCGTTAAAACCCCTAAAAGGGGTTTTTATCCAAACTTGGACAAAGAGAACAGAGAGTACACAGATATTCTCTAAATATCTGTGCAAACAAATGAGAAAAACTAGTAAATAACTTGGCGTCAGCCAGAGCTACGATTAAGTAGATGTACTTGGCGCCAAATCCAAACAGAGCGGTGACTGGACCGTTGTTTTACGGGTGAGTGTTTGTAAGGCACTTTATTACTTTTTTCTTCGACTAAACTTAAATTTTGAGAAAAGCTAACTAAACATCTTGGTGTCAAACAGAGCAGCGACATTAAGCTGTTGTTTTTGGCCCCAAATTCAAACAGAGCGGTGACTGGACCGTTGTTTCAAAGGTGAGTGTTTGTAAGGCACTAAAATCTAATTTTTCCTACTGGTGCGGCCAGGGATAATAAGCGGGAAATTGCGCAGAGGCGGATGCATTTGAGAAGGTGGAAGCATGTTCTTTCTTTATTTGACATATTGTTCTTTACACAACATCGACGGAGACAAAGATATATTAAATTGAGAACGATTAATAACGATTTCCTTGACAGAGTGCCAACTTGCTGTTGCATGTAATGGAATCTATTACACCGACAATCCAGGTTCGGACTAATGAGTAACTGAACTACAACGCTTTAAATGCACAAAATTGCTGTTTACCTGGGGTGAAGCTAAATAAGCTGTCCTTAAATGTGCGGTTGTAGAATGTGAATTTGGTAAGGTACAGGGTGTTCACCCATAATGTCCCCCCTTTTAACTTTGTTAAAAAAATAAAAAAACAAAATTGTTGGGTTTTTTTATGTAGTCTTGCACACGTAAAGAAAAAACAAAAAATTGTATAGTATACAGGTTAGATCAAAAAGAACTATTTTTTTAAACCTAGCCCCCATTTTTTATTGGATTTTTCGATTCTACCTAAAATTCTAAGGATTTTTAATGTAACACACTATATGCCTATTCCTAATACTTTAGGAGTTATTGACATTATTGGCTATTTTTTAATTATAATAATAATTCTTTAATCATTTTTAAAACAGAAGGTACAAAAGCACTACTCGAAGCAATGAGATCGAATTGAGGAAACTGAATATTTACACCTCAATGACTTCAAAAGCTAAACAAAAAGTTATATTCTTAGGTCGCTGTTGCCATAAAAAAATAAAAGAACAAACAAAATAGCGACTTCAACTGTCAATAACTCCTAAAGTATTAGGAATAGGCATATAGTGTGTTACATTAAAAATCCTTAGAATTTTACGTAAAATCGAAAAATCGAATAAAAAATGGGGGCTAGATTTAAAAAAATGTTTCCTTTTGATCTACCGTGTATACTGTACAATTTTTTGTTTTTTCCTTTACGTGTGCAAAAACTACATTAAATACCCTACAATTTTGTTTTTTATTTTTTTTTGTAGCTTAAAAATTAACAAAGTTAAAGGGGGGGTCATTATGGGTGAACACCCTGTACAGGTTTTGATAGCGGCAATTTATAGACCACCCTCCCGGCGATTTGAACATTTTTTTTGGACAAAATTGAAAAACTTTTAGTTAGTATTTTTTATGAAAACAAATTAATTTTTATAGTAGCCGATTTAAATATTGAAATGCTCAAAGAAAATAAAACAGGAACGGAACTTCTATCACTAATGAAATCCTTTAATTTAGTTCAAGTTCAAACCATTTTTGAATACACTTAATATTGCACTAATCCAACCCCTACATAAAAAGGGAGATCCCGAAGTCCTTGACAATTATATGCATATAAGCCTGTTGCCCGGATTTTCAACAACAAGGTTTTTGCGTAAGCGATGAGTACCAGATTGGTTAGTTTTGTGAGAGACTGCAATTGTTGGCAATAAGGACATATAAGACATTTTAACAAAGGCCAATAATTTTTTTACACTTGCAACAGAATGGTTCGAAAAAATAAATTAATTTTAAACAAAGACAAAACAAATATTTTACTTTTTAGAACAAAACAAACAACAGTCTTAAAGCCAACTGTTATAGATATTAATAATAAAGAACAATTTTTTTCTGAAGATGCAAAGTTTTTAGGAATTTATATAAATGAATGTTTTGATTGGTCTTTTCATATAAATACTGTAAAAAAAAGCTTAACACAATTTGTTATGGAATAAGGGTTCCTGGCAGGTATATGAATGAGAGCACTCTTAGGATTATGTATTATTCAAATTTTGAATCTGTTTTAAAATTCGGATTTATTTTTTGGGGAAGACACAGCTTAGCGCAGGACATCTTTGTTGTTCAGAAGCGAATAATAAGAATTATTAGAAAGATGGAATATAATGAAATGTTTTTACAAGCATTGGCGTAATGACATTTTGGGCTGTTTATATTTATAAGTGTGTAATGTTTTTCTTTAAAAATAAAGACCTATTTGATCTAAGGCCGAAGGCTCATGGATATAATACAAGAACATTGAATGTTAGTTACCCAATGCATAGACTGACGCTCATCGAAAAGTGCCCACATTATATGTGTTTGAGGCCTTTTAATGCTCTGCCTAATAAAATAAAGGAAATTAGTTCACAAAAGCTATTTAAGATTGAGATTAAAAAAATGCTAATAAATTTGGAGCCTTATACGTTGGGAGATTTTATTAATGCTTAATGTATACAGTACCTTTTTTGGTTTTGGTAAATGGTTAGTTAGTTTTTTTGTTAAATGTTTAGTTTTTTTGTTCTTATGACGTAATTTCATTTTGTGTTACTTGTTACTTGTAATTTGTAATTACGATTTGAATACACATGTTGGGGTGTTTCCCCAACAGGAACTTTTTGGTTTTCACTTAATTGTTGTACAGGCAAAATTTTATAAGGGTGGTAGTGTAAGTGCCCAGCGACATAAAGTTGCATTTATGAATACTGTCTTGGAAATTTTTGTGTGGCTTAATTGCGGCTAGTCTACCACCTTTTCCCTTTATGAAAACTTTCGTAGTGGGGGCGTTTGCTTTCCAGTTTTTCCGAAAGCCGACCATTTCGCGTAGTGCAAAAAATTTATGGATAATGTTTTTATTTTTAATGTAATCGTGAGGCAAGTATATAAAACGCGCGAAAAAAAAATGTCCGACAAAAATTTTGGGGCGTTAAGGGTGTCCGACAATTCAAACATATCCAATTCATGAGTTAAAAAAATTTATGAATAACGAGCTGATTTTTTCAGGATTACTTAATAAAAATATGTAGAAAATGAATATCCAATTGTCCGACAAATTACATTTTCCGATTTTCCAGTCCGACACGGGAAAATCATCGGTTTCACGAAGCCAAAAAATTTACGAATAACTGTCGGACAAAAAAGAATCATGTACGTAAAACAAGTACTCGACATGTGGTATAACTGTCCGACAAATATGTCGGGACCAATCTGCAGTCCGACAAAAAAACATCAATTTTAAACAGCATTATTTTTCAAGTATTCATTAATTGTGATAAAGTTTTATAAGCTACCGTAAATGGATTGTGAAATGCGTAAATCGTTAATAATATGTATTGAAACCTTGATTGAAACTTACCGACCCCCAGTATATGTATTACCTTTTGAAAGTCGGCAGTCAGACACGTGATCGTACAATTTTTTACAAACCTATTTCGACCCATCCATTACGTTGTGTATTTAGTAGCTCCCAAATTCTTTTAGAATTTGGAGCCGCAATAATTCTTTTGTATTTTCCTTCTTGGGAACTCTTATTTCCCCCTTTTTTTCTTCCTTATCTTAGCAATTAATAGGTACACCAAGAACATTTAATACATTTATTAAATAAACGGAACCAGTGAGCACATGTTAACCCATCAGATAACCCTGACGTCCTACTAATAGAACGGCATCTTAAGAAATATCTGCGCACCCCAATGGTGAGAAATTTGGCTCGTCATCTATAAGTGAGTTTCGGGACAATCTTATTTGACGGTTCCGCGCCGTATTGCTTGCGCAGCGCTGCATGTTTTTGTTTAACTTAATTATAAAAGTGAATAAAAATGGCCGAATATAACATCAAGTTTGCTAGGTAAGTATATTACTCAAGAAACATTCAATAACTTATTAGTGTTAGCTTTATTTTCATGTATATATACCAAAATAACAATATATTTACTGATAACTTCAATAAGGCATGCTGGTCGTTGGCAGCGAGCCGCCATTTATTGCCGTCCTTTATATAGGCCGTTAGGAGTAAGAGTTACTTTACGAAATAAAAATTTCATTACTTATATAATTTTGTAAGTAATGGGTAAAGTAAAATCTAAAATTACCTCTATTTTTCATTTTTAGTGGTTTTTCAATGCATGAAGCATTAGCACTGCTCGAGAAAGACGATTTTCCGCATCATCCTTCAGCTGACATTGTCATGTTACCACCCGACGACGACTGTGAAACCGACGAGGATTCAAGCCAGGAAGATACGATGTGCCCTGATAATTTACCCTCTGCTCAGCTTAGGGCTCCAGCAGAAATACGGGTACCTCTCTAAGATTCGGATTCGGAAGATGACAACATTCCTCTGGCTCAGCTTATTCCAAAAAAAGTCAAAATCCGCTCCAAAATTTGCCAAAGTTTATAATTGGACTAAAAGTCATATTCCATATGAGCCATGTAACTTTGATTCAGGTCAACAATTTGACTTAGAAGACGCAAATGACAGTTCACCGGTCTCCTTGTTTTTTAATTTCTTTGATGAAAACGTTTTTGACTTACTTATTGAAGAAACAAATCATCATGCGGCAAAAAAAAATAAAAATAACAAACCAGTTACTGTCCGAGAAATGAAGTTTCGTTGGTATATCCGAGACGTAAAATGTTTTGGGAACAGGATAAAGATGTAAAAAATCATTCTTCTTTCAGAGGCGCTTTCCAGAGATAAGTGTGATCACATAATGCAGATAACGACAATTTGTTTACTAGTGATATATTTGCTAGTTCGTCCTTTGTTTACTCTATTGAGTCAAAGTTTCCTAAGATATGCACCTAAAGTTGAGACCCATAGTGATGATGAGGGCATGGTACCCTATTTTGGGTGCCATGGCTGCAAACAATTTATGCGGGGTAAACCCATACGCTGGGGCTACAAGCTTGGGTAGGTTGCTCAACAAGTGGTTATATCAATTGGTTTGAACCATATCAAGGCGCTTCTACGCACATTTCACCAGAGTATAAGGAAGTTGGATCAGGCACACTGGTGTTCTGCTCTGTTACGTAGATCAACTTTTGACACGTTGCGTTGGCCTCAGAATAACTTGCCGTTTTTTGAATATCTATCTGCCAAAGGTATTCGAGAAACTGGTACCGTTCGCTCAAACCGCATTCCCAAAAATCCCCTCAAGTCATCAACTCAAAAAATGTCCAAGAGGTACGCATGATCATAAATCCGATATAAACAAAAAATTAACAATTCGTAGTTGGAATGATAATAGCGTGGTTTCGATGGTATCCAATGCTGTCGGTTTGAATCCCATACGGATGGTAAAACGGTATTCAACAGTATGATGCCTAATAAATAACTTGAAAAAAGGTGATTTTTTTTAAATTTTCATATCTCAGAAATAAGTGGGTTAACATAAAACAAATCTTAATAAGTGAAGAAAGAACATCTTAATTTCCTTAAAGCTCAGTATGAACATAGGTAAGTTAAGTCCATTTGTTAAACTCTAAATATACTTAATTATGCCACCTTTCATAACTTGTAGTAACATCCAGGACGGCAGTACTTAATATTACCCTTTTTAATTCACGAATAAAAAAACATTTTGCTTATTTTTTACGCATAAGGTAATGTTTTACTGTCGGACAACTTATTCATTATGTTCTCTAGTGCATTTCAAAGCAAAAAATCGAAAAAAGAAATTGTTATTCGTAAATTTTTTGACTTCGTGAAACCGATGATTTTCCCGCGTCGGACTGGAAAATCGGAAAATGTAATTTGTCGGATAATTGGATATTTATTTTCTACATATTTTTATTAAGTAAACCTGAAAAAATCAGCTCGTTATCCATAATTATTTTTAACTCATGAAATAGATATGTTTGAATTCTCGGACACCCTTAACGACCAAAAATTTTTGTCGGACACTTTTTTTTCGCGCGTTTCATAAACTTGCCTCGCAATTACATTAAAGAAAAAAACATCCATAATTTTTTTGCACTACGCGAAATGACCGGCTTTCGGAAAGCCTGGAAAGCAAACGCCCCTACTACGAAAGTTTTCATAAAGGGAAAAGGTGGTAGACTAGCCGCAATTAAGCCACACAAAAATTTCCAAGACAGTATTCATAAATGCAACTTTATGTCGCTGGGCCCTTACACTAATACGATCAGCGGATTCATGGCAGTGCAGCGGGTCGCAGGTATCGCGATTTTTTCTAGGAATGTTCGATTGTTTCGTTGCTACTTATTGCACAGCTTATTCAATAATCAGCTACTCATCTTGCGGCGGCATCCTTTGATTTGGGAAAGTCAAGTGAAAATTTTAGAAGGGGGCCATGAACTAATATTTTTCTAAACGTCTGGGCATCTGAATAATACTTTTGGCAGTTCGTTTAATTTAAAATACGATGTTTTATCGTCTAAAATCCGTTTGAAAACGATTTTAAATGGCAAAATTGTATAAAAATCCGAAATTTACGGTCTTTTTAGGGCAGTAGCCGTAGCTTCGGACGAATTTGTCGTGGATTTTGAAGCGAATATTCATTTTAAATTCAGCTCGCTTGGTGTCATTACATTGCCTGAAAAATCACGAGACCGTGAACCTGAACCGCTCAAGCCACTGCCAGGATGCGCAGTGCCCGACACTCCAACTTTTCGATTTCGATAGAGATGAGTAGCTGTTTATTGAATAAGCTGTGCTTATTGTATTTGTATATTCCCTTTTATTCAATGTTTACAAAATTAGGCAGTTATTTGAAAATGGGTGTATATAACATACACACTCCAAGCATTAGTACAACGACTAAATTCAAAAAAACATTTTGCTTCTTTTTTACGCATAAGGTAATGTTTTACTGTCGGACAACTTATTCATTATGTTCTCTAGTTTATTTCAAAGCAAAAAATCGAAAGAAGAAATGGTTATTCGTAAATTTTTTGGCTTCGTGAAACCGATGATTTTCCCGTGTCGGACTGGAAAATCGGAAAATGTAATTTGTCGGACAGTTGGATATTCATTTTCTACATATTTTTATTAACTAATCCTGAAAAAATCAGCTTGTTATTCATAAATTTTTTTAACTCATGAATTGGAGATGTTTGAATTGTCGGACACCCTTAACGCCCCAAAATTTTTGTCGGACACTTTTTTTTTCGCGCGTTTCATAAACTTGCCTCGCGATTACATTAAAAATAAAAACAGTATCCATAAAGTTTTTGCACTGCGCGAAATGGTCGGCTTTTGGAAGAACTAGAAAGCAAACGCCCCCACTACGAAAGTTTTCATAAAGGGAAAAGGTGGTAGACTAGCCGCAATTAAACCACACAAAAATTTCCAAGACAGTATTCATAAATGCAACTTTATGTCGCTGGGCACTTACACTATGATATTTGTACTTGCGAATGTCACATCGATTCTTTTTGCCGATTCATTAAAGTGCTTGGCAAACATCAGCGATCGAAAAAGTAAGATTTTCTGCGACCGAGAAATATTAATTTAAACTTAATCTAATGAAAATGTCATTGTTTATCTTCAAAATATAAGAGAAATTCTAGTTCCCCATTTTCATTAATCTTAACAGTTCGTTTTTCCCTTTGGACATTTTTACGTTGCTGAAAGCTTCTCTTTACGTAATAAAAAGTGCGCTTTGACGTTGTAAATTTTAATATTCTGTTCTTGCTGCAATTGCATTCTTATTATTTTTGTAAAATAAATAAATTATTTCGCACTTTCCTTCTTGAGTGTAAACCATTCTATGGACATCAACTTGTCAGAAAAATATCATTATTTGACAATAGTTTTGTTGCTTGTTTAAATGTTTTCCTGGATTTATGGCTTATGCGATATATTATTTTATAATAGGAAGAAAACTTATTATTGGCTTTAATACTAAATATATCAAAAACTACTGAAACAAATATGGATAAATTATTGGAAAGAGGATTTTAAGCGCCATCAACCTGTGACTTAATATATTGGATGTTTCATTTAAAAAATTGTAAGTTTGGTTCACCAGCTGTTTGTGGTTCACCCTGCAAATGCAACAAGTATTTTTCCTGATGGTTTAGGATAAACCCTACAACTCCTTTATTGAAAGTTTTTTCCACCTCGTATACCTAATGAAACCAGCAGAAGTAGTTTAATTATGGAGAAAGACCCTGTACGTAAGTAAAATTTCATTAATAGGCATGGGTAAGAAAAACAATTTTTTTACAAATTTATGGACTGGCCACAAAAAAACAAATGCGTAAAAATCATATAAAGCAGAGATGGTCAGTCAATATATAATATACATTATTAAGTATTGAACACCTAATACTGTATTCTAAAAATTATTTGTATTTTGAATTATATTTTTATGAAGATGTGAGATTTTTATTTTTTGCAAATCTATGGTAAAACTGAACAAAAATTTAAGTCAACTAACCCAAACTAATATAGTAAGGAAAATCACTATAGCAACGAAGAGTTTTTAGTTCATAATTAATAGGCAATATCACGATTTTTTAAATCTTATTTTTTTTTGAAGTAACACGAACGGCATGGCACTGCGCTGTAATTAATACAGGAACCAGGTACCTAACGGAAACCTGTAACCAACACACTAATAAAATAAAATTTTTATTGCTTTGAATTTTTTAAACACCAATTTTAAAATGAGATAATTTTACATGCCTTGATATTTTCGACATTATCCTGTATAAAACAGAGTTAAAATAAGGCAAACCACTTTGTACTACTAAGTAGTCCAAGAGTAAATCTACCTAATAATCAAAAAATGGAATAGATTGATCAAAAGTTGATGAGAAATACAAGCTTTTAAAGTTTAAATACTTTTTTTTAGATTCCATCATAAATGGACGCAGTGTATTAATTAAGGTAATGTCTTAAAATTCCACGAAATAAATTACTTAGCAGAAATATAATATAATCTATATGATAGGGCATTGGTAAGGATGCGAACAATACGCGAACCAATTTTATACACTAAAATTTGCCCAAAGGTGTACTATAATATATTCTTAATTTTCACATCAGTAGATAGAACAAATGCCAAAGGAACCTCTCTAACCAAATAAAACATTTATATATAAAGTCATATTTACCTTTAACAAATTTTCGCTATTCGTGCCGAACAAGAAACAAAACTTAAACTGTAAAACTAAAGACAAGATAACACATACTCCCAAAAACAAAACAAAATTTCGACGTTAAAAAAGTGTTAAAAAATTTACCGGCTCAAAAAATTATACACGCGCAAGAAAAAACTTTGATAAACGGTAGCGGTCAAAAGACAATCGAAGAGCGGCACGCTCGATGTCCGAGCTTTTCCCAAAGCAGGCTACGATACCCGTTGTTCAGTTGTTGAACGACGATATCGCGATGACTGAATGAGGAAAAGCGATGCAATGTTAAAGTTTCAGTTTAATCCGAGAGCGCCGACTCATGACGGCATGCTGTTGCGCTAATTTTTTATTTTAAATTGTGATGTTTTTTTTTGCCATTTCCAGTGGGATTTCGGAAATATTTAACGTAGAAAGAAGCTTATCCTAGAGTAAGCTATTTTGTAGATTAAATTATTCTCAGGCACTTGAAAAAGTTATGTTTAGTTAGATGAGATTTACTGATTTAGATAATTGATTTAGTTTGTCACGAGCATCTGAAAAACATATTCCATTTTATATTTACTTTTAATATGAATTAATAATGAAATTAACGTAAAAATATCTATTCCTAGTTGTCAGTAGGCCATACCGCATATTTAAAAAGCAAAATAACTATTACCGTAGTTTGGGGCAAAATTGATAATTAAGTAGAACGTTTGGTGACATTTTTAAATTTAGCGCCAAATTTATTCAACTACCAGCAGCTACTCAGCAACCTCTCAGTATTGTTCAGTGAAGCTTTGACGATGAGACGTATGGGATCGCTTGCGCCATTTTATGTCCAGTTTTCTGCTAAAAATGCGATTAAAATTATTAATTAACCAAAATTAAAATTTCAGGACTGTTGCAAACTTTTACT
>JAEQML010083474.1:0-10458 GCA_016904865.1 Pissodes strobi | reverse complement strand
TTGACAACTTGATAAAGAAAATATCTATCAGATTTTATACATTTTTTGAAAAAAAAAGTACGATCATTTGAAATGTGAGATCCTTGAGACGTTGAAACACGAAGAATATTCAATTTTGATTTTAAATATTTTATGAAAGTCCCATCCATATAATTTATGAGATTCCTGACAAATTGATTCACAATATAAATCGGTAATTTTGATATTTTTTATACTTTTAGAAATATATTTAAGATGTGAAATCCTTGACATCTTCATATGCAAAAAAATCTTTAATCTAGAATTTATACATTTTCTGAAAAACTCCCATTCATTCAGAATGTGATCTTCTTGACAACGTGACACAAGAATAAGCAATTTCGATTTTATAAATTTTATGAAAAAGTACATTCATTTGAAATATGAGATCCTTGACAAGTGATGACATATGTGCAGTTTTGATATTAAATATTTTCTGAAGAAATCACATGCATTTAATACATGAGACCCCTGACAGCTTGATTCACAAAATAAAACAGTAATTCTGTTATTTTATAGACTTTATGAAAAAGCTGCATAAATTAAAGATGTGAAATCCTTGACTACTTCATATGCACAAAATCTGTAATTTAGAATGTATATGTTTTCTAAAAAATTCGTATTTATTCAAAATGTAATATCATTGATAACGTGACACAAAAATATTTTATTTAAACTTTATTTATTTTCTGAAAGAAGTACATTCATTTGAAATGTAAAACCCTTGACAATTTGATACATAAAAAACATGCAATTTTGATTTTAAATATTTCCAGAATAAGTCACATGGATTTAATATATGAGATCTCTGACAACTTGATTCACAAAATATTAGTAATTCTATTATTTTATAAAGTTTCTGAAAAAGCGCATATATTTAAGATGTGAAATCATTGACATCATATGCAAAAAATTTGCAATTAGGAAATTATATATTTTCTAAAAAATTCTTATTTATTCAAAATGTAATATCATTGATAACAGGACAAAAAATACATAATTTCTATTTTATGCATTTTCTGAAAGAAGTACATTCATTTGAGATGTGAAATCCGTGACAAGTTTACTCATAAAAAATAAGCATCTTAAATGAGATCCCTGACAACTTTGGTTCACAAAATAAATCAGTAATTTTGATATTTTCTAGACTTTCTGAAAAAATCGCATATAATTTAAAATGTGAAATACTTGACAACTTCACATGTAAAAAAGTCTGTAATTGTGAATTTTTTATTCATTCATTAATGTTATATCTTTGACAATGTGACAACAAATATGTACCTTTAATTCTATATATTTTCTGACAAAAATAATATTCATTTGGAACGTGAGATCCTTGACAACTTGATACACAAAAAAATGCAATTTTGATTCAAATGTGGCCCCTAATAACTTGATACACAAAATAAATCAATAATTCTATTTTATATATATTTTTTAAATCACATATATTTAAAATGCGAGATTCTTGACAACTTGATAAAGAAAATATCTATCATTTGGAATTTATACACTTTCTAGATGACTCCCATGATTTGAAATGTGAGATTATTGACAACGTAATAAAAAATATGCGATTTTAGTTTCTGAAAAAAGTACATTCACTTGAAATGTGAGATCTCTGACAAATTTATATACAAAAAAAAAGTAGTTTTGATTTTAAATATTTTTTGAAAAAGTCACATGCATTTAATATATGAGGCCCCTGATAACCTGATATACAACAAATAAAACAGTATCTAAATTTAATTTTATAATTTTTTTTAAAAAAATCACATATTTTTAAAATGTGAGATTCTTGGCACCTTCATTAAAAAAATATCCCCAATTTGGAATTTATGCATTTTCTAGATGACTTCATGCATTTTAAATATGAGATTCTTGACAAATTAATAAAAAATATGCAATTTTAATTTTATATATTTTCAAAAAAAGTAAATTTATTTGAAATGTATCTTTGACCAATTTATACTCAAAAATATGTAACTTTGATTTAAAGAAAATTGTGAAAAAGACATGCATTGGATAAAAGAAAATCAGTAATGTTGAATTTTCGTATTTTCTGAAAAAAAAAACGTCATATTTTTTGAAATGTGAGTTCCTTGACAACTTTATATGCAAAAAAATTTGTACTTTGGAATTTATAGATCTGCTTAAAAACTCCCGTATATTTAAAATGTATAATCCTTGGCAACTTAATACAAAAATATGCAATTTCGGCTTTAAACATTTTCTGAAAATGTACATTGATTTGAAATGTGGGATCCTTGACAACTTGACACAAAAACATGCGATATTAATTTTAAATATTTTCTGAAAAAATCACATGCATTTATTATATGAGACCTTTGACAACTTGATAAAAGAAATAAATCAGTAAAAACCTCATATATTATGAGTTATCAGGGATCTCACCCTGACAACATCATATACAAAAAAATATATAAATTTTAAATGTGAGATCTTTGACAATTTGATATATATATATACATATCGGCTTATAGCGTTCTACGACGCTTTCCGACTCCTAACCGCCATCCATCTCTATCTTGCCATAAGTTCTTCGGCAAGTCTCTTTCTTTCATCTCTTTGTCAATGCCCTCTCTCCAGCTTCTTCTTGGTCTTCCTCTTCCTCTCTTCCCTTGGGGTGTCCATGTCAAAATTTGTTTTGGTAACCTATCGTCTGACATTCTTTGGACGTGACCATACCATATTAACTGTTTTGTTCTTATATCATCAACAATCGTGCGGTTGGCACCCATTATATCTCTTATTCTGTCGTTGTGTATCCTGTCTCTTCTTGATTTACCCGCAGATCTCCTCCAGAACTCCATATCAGTTGTTATTAGCATTTTTTCTGTAGACTGTTTTATTTGCCATGTTTCACTACCGTAGGTTATAATGCTTTTAAGGATGGAATTATATATTCTTTGTTTATTAGCTTTCGATATCGTTTGATCCCATAGGATTCCGTTCATCATAGAGATATCTTTTCTGCCTTGTGTGTTTCGTTCTTTGATTGCTGTGCCGAGTAGCCCATCGTGTGTTATCTTCATTCCTAAGTATTTATATTCCTCGCAGTGTTTAATCTTCGTTCCATCATCCAAGTCAATATCTTGTACTATACCACCAATGCACATGCACTTTTTTTTTATGTTGACTTCGAGGCCCCATTTCTTGTACTCTTCTATAAGTTTTCGGGTCATATAGCTTAAATCATCATGATCCTGTGCTATTACGATTTGGTCGTCTGCGAAACATAGGGTGTATAGGGTATTATTATTATTGAGAGGTATTAATTCCCATACCATTGCATTTCCGTTTCCATAGTTTAAGGGCCTGTTCTAAATAAATTTTAAAAAGTGTCGGCGAAAAACAGCAACCCTGTTTCAAACCTTTTGTAACAGTGAACCCATTGGAGATATTTCGTCCTATTTTAATTTTTGTTTCGTTCTTGTCATAGATTTTTTGGACGGCTTTTATCAATCCATTTGCGATGTTCGTTTGTTCTAGAGTTTTCCACAATTTTGTGAGAGGTACACTGTCATATGCTTTCTGCAGGTCCACGTATAACAGATAGATTTCTTGCTTGATTGCGGTTTTTTTCTCAATCAGTTGTGTAACACAGTATAGGTGGTCTACTGTAGACCGACCGGCTCTAAATCCAGCTTGTTCTTCCGCCTCTAGATCTTTATACTCGCTTTCGATTTTGTTCTTTAACATTTTCCCGTACATTCTACTTAGCGTACTAGTTACTGCAATCCCCCTATAGTTTTCGCACTGGTCTCTACTACCCTTTTTATGGATTGTTGGCATTATGGATATGTGCCATTCAGGTTGGTATGTCCCTGCCATTTAGACAGTCTTGGAAGAGTTTTCTAAGGTGTTCGTATAGCGTTTCGGTTCCAGCTTTAATTAATTCGGCGGGAATATCACCTGGTCCTGGGGATTTTCCGTTTTTAAGTGACAGAATTACTCTTTTAATCTCCCCTTGACTCACTCTTAGTGGAGACGAAATTATGTTAATTCTAGCTATGTTTGTTTCCGTATTAAATTCTGGTCTATTCTCGGTTAATAGATTTTTGAAGTATTCTTGCCATTTCTGTGTTGATATTGGCGATATTATTTCTTTTGATTTGCTGGTTCTCATTTTCTTTAAAAGCTTCCAACTTTCTGAGCTTTTTCTTCCTCCCAAGTAGGTATTTAATTTTTGACAATTGTTTTCCCAGGCTTCGTTTTTCTTTTGCGTTATTCGTCTTCTTACTTTTGCTTGGGCATTTTTATAGGTTATTTCATCGCTATCGTTATTTGTTGTTAAATATCTGAGGTATTTCTCTCTTTTTTCTATAATTTCCTCTTCTATTTCGTCATCCCACCAGTATGGTTTCATTCACCGCCGGGTTCCGTTATACTTTCCCAATGCTTCTTCTGCTGCAGCATGTATGCATTTTTTTATATGTTCATGATGTTCTTCTGTGTTGTTGAAATTATATGTGCCTAATTTCTCATCTAAGCGTTTTCTATATAGTTCACGAACACTATCATGTTCCAGACTGTCCAAGTTATAGCGTATTGGTTGCCTGTTTTCTATTGTTTTTGCGTGGTCTGCTTGTTGTGGGTGTTGTTCTTTGTTAAGGAATACGATTTTTGATTTCAACATGTAATGGTCGCTGCCGCAGGAAGGTCCTCTACATGCTTTCACGTCATGGACTCTCATTTTTGTGTTTTGTCTTACAATGGCATAGTCGAGTATGGATTTGAGATTTCGGGTTTTTTGTGTCCAGGTGTATCGGTGGATGTCACGGTGTTGGTAGAAACCGTTAAAAATTTTCAGTTTATTTTGTTCGCATACTGTTGTAAGTCGTTCTCCGTTGTTATTACGTGTTTCTTCGCCATATGCTCCCACAACATTGTCACTAGCTTTTCGTCCCACTCTGCTATTTAAGTCGCCTAAAATTATGATTTCCCTGGAGGTTCCTATTCTATTAATTTCATCGTTAAGTTGTTCAAAAAATTCATCTTTAGCGTTGATTAAATAATCCTCATTAACCCCATACACTCCTAGTATAGTAACTCGGTGTCCCTTTATCGTGAGGTTCATTTTTATAAATCGCTGATTAATCGCTTCCCATGAAGTAATGTGTTTTCTCAGCGATCTTCGGATCAGAATGGATACTCCTTGTTGTGCGCGTTGGTTTTTGGCAACTCCACTATAGAAGTGGTCATAATGGGGGTATTATGAGAGCCACTGCCTTTCTTTTTTGTTTCCGTAAGCACAATCACATCCACTTTGGTTTTCTTGAGTTCAGACATTATTTCGCTTGTTTTTCGAGAGAGGCCTTGTACGTTCCATGTGTTATAAATCATTGTCCTTTTCCGTAGCATTTTTCGTCGTCTTTGGTTCCAATCTTTAGTTCCGAGGCTTTGGTTAGGTTTTTTTAACATTTCACATTTTTCTGAGTATCGAGGAGTTGGCTCGATGCCTCAACCCCAATTTGATGCGACATAATATACAATTTCGATTTTATAATTTTTCTAAAGAAATTTATGAATTTTAATCGCGATATCCTCAATACTTGGCTATGGATAAAAAACTTATTAAATATATGATTCTTGAGAATTTTTGTTTCCAAACATCTTAACATAAAAAAGTCATGTAAGTATGTTTTTCAATTTACAACTATTCGAGGTACTTACTTCTATTTTTTTGGATTTTATAATTTTCTAAAATATTCACATACATTTAAAATATGTAACTCTGCTTCCGATTAATTTCTGGGCTTAGCTGTGTGTTAACTAACTCAAATGTGATACTTAGTTATTTTCTGACATATACCAAACTATGAGGTTTGGTACGTAAGGGATATAATAATATTTACTTAATTTACTGTTATCAGTTTTGTAAAGATCTTTCCATAATAAAGATAGCGTTTACATGATGTTACGCTTTTGTTCAAAGTTCTCAAGTAGAATCGCTGAAAAGAAAGTGATTATGGCACCCCAGAGGCAAAGATAACGTTTATGTAGTCTCACGCTATTCAGTCAGACACATTAAGCAAAGCATAAAAGTTCCTTAGTATAAATCAGCTTCAGTATGTCCTTTTTAATAAATAATAAACTGACAATAGATTTATTTTTACTCGAATTTCTA
Source organism: Pissodes strobi (assembly GCA_016904865.1). NCBI lineage: Eukaryota > Metazoa > Arthropoda > Insecta > Coleoptera > Curculionidae > Pissodes > Pissodes strobi. Next base: position 4,289 of record JAEQML010083474.1, on the reverse strand, counting down.
CCCTCATCGAAGATGAAGATCGAAAACTTGAAATAGTGGCAATTTGATTTGAGGAAATAAGTTCTGTCAATCACTAGTAATTTAGTAAAAAAAATATTATATTTAAAAATTGTTAAAATTTTTGCGCTCAGTTAATATTTTCTGTCAAAAATCGCATTCCTCTGTCTTAGGTCGACAAGCGCCCTCAATTCTAAATATATTGTACAGACGTATTCCTCTTAATAACAAGCGAAATTGCTTAGATACATAAAAATATGTGAAAAGGAATCTGATTAAGACACATTTAAACCAAGCATATTAAGTATTTTACAGAAAATATTTTATTACAAAAAATTAGTATGAACCACACACCAGAAATGAGACTTCATCCGCACAAAATGGAAACGGAGAATAGCCTATAGACTTGCACTATATATTTAGATATACGACGCATAAATCTCTCTCCCACATGTTTTCTGCTAAATAATAAAATAAATTATTTTGAATGTTGCAAAGTTTTTCATAAATAAAATAATATTTTTATTTTATGTAAATTCGCTTACACGAATGATAGAACATATACACTAAACCCCGGCTCATTCCACCATCGATTCTTGTCAAAGAAAGATGAGGAAAAGACGAAGATAAAAGACCCCATGCTTGGTTTGAATTGTAAAAGGGCCAGAAGACAAATTTGCCTTGTCATGTCACCGTGTAACTCTCTCCTTCTGTCTTAACCGTCGATATATCTCCCTTCCCACTTTCGATCGCCTTGCCGTATCACATGTTCTGTAACATTACCCATTAACTGTATCAGACTTTTGGTAATTTTCGTAATGCGTTCACCAGGTTACTCTTTAGGTACTAAAAGAGTTTCACTTAAAAAATATGAAATTTTGTATATACGTGTTGTAACAAGGCTTATATTCGTAAACACAAATAAACACATTGACTTACTATAAATGACAGCACATAAATATAAATCAAAGATTAAGAGATATACAAACCATAAATCAGATAATCCAAGATTTTTTGTTTATTTAGATTTATGTACTTTGTGTTGCCACAATTAGATAATTAATATTTATTTATTAAGAATCCCTATTTATTTATGTTTAGTGTAACGTAATCCACCAGCTTTCCTTTTCATTTTGCATTTAACATGTATATTTACTAATTACAATTAACGTTTAGGAAACTCATGATTTAAATTTTTAATTAATTTTTCAATAGTCATGCCAAATGTAGGCCGCAGTAATATAGGTGCCTTAGAAATTAGAACGACTTTGGCCTTTTCCAGAAAAATGGAAAAATTACTTGTGTCAACTGAAAGATTTGTGATCTTTCCTTAAACATTTATGGCAAGTTCTTGAAGGGCAAGAAAGATCTTAATGGATATATCATCCCAACTTGATGAGGTTTTAATTTGATATACAAAAATTTACCTTTAAATTTTCCCCAAGAGATAAGAGGTACTCCTCTACAGGGTAAAAAGTCCTAGTCAGAAGTGACTCCCTAACTTGTTTTTTAAAACTCTACCCTCCTCAATCTTCCTCACACTAAGTGGTAGAAGCATTTTTGTATTGCTGTAGTAGATAGATTTGTGTGGCATGTGAACTTCTAGTATTTACTAACGATGGGGCATGAATATTAGAAGAGTACTTCTTCTGCATTACGCAAACAGAGTGTAAAATGAAAACACGCAAGATTAAAATACGTCCGTCTATAAACAATGGTCTGCAAGAGTTTCGTGGACTAAGACTACACAACGGCCTTAAAGCACGCTTTTAAAGATCAATGTTAATGAGCAATAACACCAGAAGCAAATGCCATAACTAAGACCCGTCTAGCTCAGCCAGACAGTTCTACCAGCCAACATGTTGATGATACATATAAGCCAAGGCACTTGTTTTCCATATTTCTGCCCATTACATTACCAAGGTTGCATTTAAAATTCATAATGGATGTCTTCCGAATATTTAACCCGCGATTGGTATCGCCTTCCAAAATTACGGCATTGGTATCCTGTTAGATTTCATCTAACATGTTTCTATTTGATCCAATTCTCTAAACTCTTTACTATTTTTCATTATTTTAATGGTTGTTCATATTATTTCCCACTTTTTACTTAATTATGATTACTACTATCATATTATATAAGAATAATAATAATAATAATTATTATTATTATTATTTTTATTATTTTAATAATATATTACTATTTGTGATAGCACAGGAATATTATAAATATGTTTCTACGATATCTTTATTACATATTACATGCAGTGTTCTTATATGTATGAGATAAATAAATGAAAAAATACACATAATCTAATTAAAAAATAAAATAAAAAATCAGCGAGAGATACTGATGGTGGGGAGTGATCGGGCGGGTGTTCAGGTATGCATAGATGGACTGGCCTAGATATAAAGCTTACACAGTGAATGGGGTGTCCAAAAATTTAAAAATGTTAGATAAAATCTAACGGCGATACCAATCGCGGGTTAATGACACCACATCGAAGTCGGTACTCACTATAGTACTCAGCATCTCTATGATCCTAAAATTATTGTAATATCGTCGGCATATGAAGTGCACAGACCAGAAACATAATTACCAAAATGACACAATAATGACCCCAAAACAAACGCCTGTGGAATGCGGGCGCTAACTTATAAGCTAAATGAAACACGATCCCGAGAAATAACACTCTGACTCTTCTGTGATAAGTAAAAGCAAAATCTCCTCAGATTTCGTGACTGAAGCCTTGATGAAGTCATAAAACACTACCTCAGCTTACTCAAATTGCATCGCTCATATTTTTGAGGATTGAAATATAGACTGATTGCAAGATAGTAATAGCCTATTTTGTTCTAGAAAAGCCGCCATTCGCTTCTTATTGAGTATTTCAATAATCTTACCAAGTGTAGGCAGTAGTGATATTAGGAACTGGAGCGACTAGAAAAATGGAAAAATTCTTGTTTCCACTGAAAAATGTATGACCTTTGATAAAACATGTATGGCAGGTTCCGGAATGGAAAAAAGATCTTAAATGGATATATCAGCCCAACCTGATGAGGTTTTATTTTTGATACCCAAATAAATTACCTTCAATTCTTCCCCTTTAACTGGATTGAAGAAGAAAGAGTTAGTATCCAAAAATATTTTGAAAGATGAAAAAGATAAAGGATCAGGCACTACTAATTTAGAGATGTTATTATATAGGCATCTTGCGATATTGCAGTAATATGAGATAAAGAGTGTGTACATACATCTATTTCAGCTGAATTTATTATTTTATTTTTTTTCTATCAGATTCTTTTCCTTCATCCTTCTTATAGTCTGATTGTCGCTTCTGCTTTCTTTTTCGATATCAAATCTGTTCGAGATATTTTTTTCCCGTAATAATGGTTTTTCGGCATCTTTACAATCAAACTATCTCATCAACTTTGATTTTTATGTCTGGTTTGCTTATTTTAGTCTGCTCTTGGATTGTCTGCTGTAATTCTCTATAATATATGTGGATTATTTTTATAATTTCTTTGCATGTCACTTGTCTGGTTCTTAGTTTTAATTATTTTAAATGGGCCCAATCTTGGTTTCAAAAGTTTCGTTTTTCTCCTTTCATTATTTCTCTAGTAATTATTACATATCTTCGTTTTTCTCCTCCCACCAACATGATTATTTTTTCATGAGCTTTTTCTTTTCCTTGAGATGTAATTTATTTTTTTTTGTTTTTCCCTGCTTGCCTAATTACAAATATAAATTATTATTGAAATTTGAAAACTTGCTCGGATGAGATTTCATTTATGGATATATCATACCAACCTGATAACTATCCCTATACAATTTTATATTGTCAAAAAAAACATGTAATAATAAATAAATAAATAAATGAGGTTTTATTTTGATGCCAACAAAATTATCTCTAATTCTGATTTGCTCAGGCTGCTCTTGGATTTTCTGCTGTAATTCTCTATAATATCTGTGGATTATTTTTTTAATTTCTTTGCATGTCACTTGTCTGATTCAAAATTTTATTTATTTCAAATAGGCCTAATGTTGGTTTCAAATATTTCATGGTTATGTACGTTTCATTTCTTCTTCTTTCATTATTTCTGTAATAATTATATATTTTGGTTTTTCTTCTTCCAACAACATGATTATTTTTTTCATTGGACATTTGTTTCCCTTGAGTTATATATTTTTTTCTCCCTGCTTGCCTAGTCACAAATATAAATTATAACACATTAATATTGAATAAAATGTAGAAACTTGCTCAGATGAGATTTAATTTTCATTCGTTCGA
>JAEQML010083473.1:0-10460 GCA_016904865.1 Pissodes strobi | reverse complement strand
CCCCCCCCCCCCCCTTTTAAAAACAGCTGCAAAATGTATAAAAATCTATGGTTTATTTATTTTTGAAAATTGTTTAATAAGGGGGGGAAAACTTGACCGACCCATACATTGCTTGTTTTATTAATTTTTACACTACCTAATACGAGATCTAATAGCTCTAACGTTGGTGGTACACAATTTCATAACCTTCTTAACTTCTTATATTTGTTAACTATGAGGAATTTTGTCAACATGCGAATAATTTAACTATAAAACTATTTAGCATTCATTTCACCAAGACGGAAGAGTTCTTAAACTCGTATGTTCAGTTATGTAGATTTTTAGCGGTCTTTTATTATTCAATTCCATAGAGGAGATGTTTCACTAATCGGTCACAATGAAACGATGTATTTTGATGCTTTTGAATTACTCGAAGCTGGTCGCCTATGTTGAAAAAATAATAATTAATTTATATCTTATAACTTCGAGAAGCGGCCCTGACATTCCAAGTACAATTTAGAATGACTCATTTATAACGAAATTATTCAAATACAGAAACTACTAACATGGACCAAAGAATATACGTTTAAATTAATATGCTAGATGAAATTTTTGCGTGGTCTCATTTTCTTATATGTCATATTATATTGATAAATTGTTTTAACAAAAGAATCAAACAACAACGGTACCTGACGAAGAAAACACTGCAAATAGGCATCGGCTGGATCGATATATTCTTGACGTATTTTTAGAAGGCGCTAAAAACCACTCACATGCATATCCTAACGTGAAAATAATACGAAGAAAATGTAGAGAACCAGTTTATGGTTCATTATCTGCATTACACGTACAATATTAAAACATAATATTTGATTAAAATATAATTTGCAATGGCGAAAAGAAACAGTTTCTAGAAAATCCAATCAAACAATTATTGATTGACGATTGCAAATTTAATTTAATCAACCCTTTAAATTCAACAGGTACAGATATAGGCATATCTTGAGAAGCAAATGAAACTGGCACATATTAAGTACCTTTTGAATATTATGAAATTTGTAATGATTTTGGATATTTTATGGACAGAATCTTCTCGACTTGTTTGAAAAGCAGTCTGGAGATAGGTAAATATGCTCAACACACTGTGTTCCCCGGAGGAATTCATGTTATCTCTCTTATAATAAACCATTTAGCTCCTTATAGGCCAATGTAACAATATAAGGGTACACTAAGGGAAAGATTCGGTACGTAAAATATCCAATAATCAATAAAAGAATCGAAAAAATCATGTAATGTATGTAAATTATTATATCTCTCAAAAGTTCCTGATGGTAGCCACTCAATCAATCACAGTTCACCGACCAACAAACCACGTGCATGTCGCCAGAAATCCAACAGGAATGCACGTTAGAGATATGTCATTTTATTCGTATTTCATATATATTCATCAAATCCCATCGTCCTCCCCCAGGCTGGAGAACACCAAAGTACAAAGTCTGGAGCTGATCAATGACAGTTTGTGGCAGGAATGTCAAACTGGTGAGAGGAGTTTGATTACGGGGAGTGACGCCCCCACCATTCCGAGTTGCCACGGGATGTGGCCCATCAAATCCCATCGTCCTCCTCCAGGCTGGAGAACACCAAAGTACAAAGTCTGGAGCTGATCACTGGGGAGTGATCCAACAAACCCCATTTTTACCCCTGTCAGACTAGGGACCGCCAAAGGAATGAGTCTGAGGCCGATGCTTCGAGTGGAAGCGGCCCTAGGTGGTAGATGCATAAGCCTACTCGCATCGTCCGGTGAAAGACCACCCCACCAGAATTGGGGAGCGCTAAGTGGTTTTCCCAAATCACGTTCCGCTCCCGCGCTGGTGATCCCGGGTTTCACAGTAGTAGTATATGGACATGATGGTGCTTCCGGGATCAAAATATTCCGGAGGTAAACTCCCCGGCCATTCGGATCTCCGGGCGCTGGGTGGCCCTGGGAGCCCTTCATTCCGCATTTTACAGACAGCAAAGATACCGAACCAATTTAGAATTGATTTCTGCAACATAAGAGGCCTAAATACAAACATAAATTCGGTACACCAACATCTACAAGCAAATAGACCACACATATTAGCCCTTACAGAAACACAAGTATGTTCTACAACAACAACAGTGAACTACCTCTATCCTGGTTACGACTTACATACCCGATTTAGATATAAGTTCGGAATATGCCTTTTTGTCCGAAGCGACCTTTCATGTCATCGCGAGGAAACACTCGAACCGAACAACCTTGACGTCATGTGGCTCAAGTTCACCGCCAAGGGATTAACCAAGTTTATATGTTGTCTCTATCGCCCTCCGAGCGATAGAGCCTACCAAAACTTTTTCTCAACACTAGCTACCACCTTTGACTCAATACAGGTCGATAACCCCAGTTCAGAAATAATCGTTCTGGGAGACTTCAATGCCCACAACACCAACTGGCTCAAACATCACAACAAGACCGACAACGAAGGTAGAGAGGCTGAAGCATTTGCCATCAGCTGCGGGCTTACTCAACTTGTACACGAACCAACTCGAATCTCAGAGAGGGGCGAATTCGCCGCCCTCCTGGATCTTTTTCTGACCACCAATCCTGACCAGTACAAGGTTACAGTTGGTCCGCCATTAGGTACCTCTGACCACAAACTTATTACAACGGTTTGTGAATTGCCACTCATACAGAAGGATCCACCATTGCCTCGCAAAATCTGGCATTACAATTCTGCAAACTGGGACGATCTGAGGCAGTTTTACCTAGATTTTCCTTGGCTCGACGTCTGCTTTGCCACTGACGACCCGTCAGACTGCTGCGAAGAGACCATGCAAGTAATCTCCTCAGGAATGGAAGCATACATCCCAAATTCCATCAAGTTACCATCAAAAGGAAAGCCCTGGTTCGACAAAAGATGCGAAAGAGCTGTAGGAAGGAAACAGCAAGCCTATAAGTACTGGCAGCAAAATCAGACCGCTGAAAATCGCAATTATTTTATCGAAGCGAGAAACGAGTGCAAGCTTGTGATCGACGAAACTAAGGCCAAACACAATCAAAGGATCAGGAATAAACTTTTGCAATGCCCCAGTGGTTCCAGGAATTTCTGGTCGGTAGCAAAGGCAGTAAGTAACAACTTTACAAAAACGTCTCTCCCACCTTTGACGGACGAACGTGGCATCACGGCGACTACAGCCAAAGAAAAAGCAAACATGCTCGCCAAAATGTTTTCATTGCACTCTACCTTAGACGTGCCCCAAAGCAAGACTCTCCCCACTATACCGAACATCAACACCACCATGGCAGAAGTCAAGTTTTCTCATCGTGATATTCGCAAAATCCTTAAAGAACTAGATACGCAAAAGGCATCAGGACCGGACGGAATACCTGCCATCGTGCTAAAGAACTGCGCCAACGAACTAACACCTGTTTTTTCCAGGCTTTTTTCTCTTTCTTACAGAAAAGGGATTTACCCATCCTCTTGGAAAGTCGCTCGAGTGCAACCTGTTCCAAAAAAAGGCAAGAAAACCACGCCCTCAAACTATCGCCCGATTGCCTTGCTTCCAATAATCTCCAAAGTCATGGAACGTGTAGTCAACCAGCAACTACTCAAGTACCTCGAGAGCAACAGAATAATCAGCGATAATCAATACGGCTTTCGCAAAGAGAGATCGACAGGAGATATATTGGCCTATGTCACTCATATATGGAGTAGGGCAATTGAAAACTACGGAGAGTCTCGAGCGATTGCGTTGGATATTTCAAAGGCATTCGACAGAGTTTGGCATAACGGACTGCTGAACAAACTGCCGTCCTTGGGACTGCCCGCCTCTCTCTGCAGCTGGCTGGCCAGTTTCCTTAAGAACCGATCCCTACATGTTGCAGTCGATGGACACATCTCGGACACATTCACCATCAACGCGGGCGTGCCTCAGGGCGCAATACTTTCACCAACTCTGTTCCTCATCTATATTAATGACCTGCTGATCGAAACGAATAATCCTGTTTACAGTTTTGCAGATGACAGTACCCTTGTCTCCCACTTTAGATCAGAAAAACCCTTACCAGCGACTGAGACTCATCACCGCAGACAGGAGCAGATTACAGCAATTAATCAAGACCTGGAGAAAGTTCAAACTTGGGGCGACCGAAATTTGGTCCAGTTCAATGCAGCGAAGACCCAAGCAGCAACGTTTACTAAGAGGGCCAATACAGCGGGCCCTGACATCATTATGGCAGGATCGACCATTCCTTCATCCTCGTCAATCGGGCTGCTGGGTGTCTCGGTCAACAGCAATATGTCATGGCATGACCATGTTGCTAACATCGCAAAATCAGCCTCCCAGAAGCTTGGTGCGCTATTTCGCAACAAGAAACTCTATACACCGCAGCAGTTGCTCTTGCTGTACAAAGCGCAAATAAGACCGTGCTTAGAATATTGCTCACATATCTGGGGTGCCGCACCAAAGCATACCCTAAAGCTGCTGGATTCCATTCAGAAGAGGGCTGTGCGTCTCGTCGGCGATCCGGTGTTGACCCGGAATCTGGATAGTCTGGAACATCGCAGACATGTGGCCGAGATGTCTCTGTTTTACAGATACTTTCACGGCAGATGTTCCCAGGATTTGGCCCACATAATCCCGCCCCTGGCAACTCCTGTCAGGCAGTCCCGACAGACGGCGGGAGCGCACCAGTTCGTCGTACAACTAGAAACACCTAGAACATCGCTTTACCAGAACTCCTTTGTCTGGCGCACTGCATCACTGTGGAACTCACTTCCAGGACATCTGTTTCCCACTAATTACAACCTACAAATATTCAAGAACCGTGTCAATCAACATCTTCGCACACACACCGCTCGTCGAGCGCCATAGGATCTACCTTTAGTGTGTGTGCCACTGCCATAAAAAAAAAAAAAAAAAAAAAAAAATTTCCGAGCATATTTCTAAGATTACAATACTTCATAAATCAGCTGCAGCTTTTTAGTCTCAGCCGGTGTTTTTTTTTCAATGTATACAAGAGACTTCGCGCCACCGACAACCTACCGCTAATGATGCCTTAAGCTCTACTTACAAATGTTATACATACATAATACATACAGTCATGAATTATGACTAAATTAGCAAATTCAGAAGAATATCCTGACCAACAATTTCGTATAAATTCAGCAACTCTTCAAGCTGTTATCACGAATTTGAAAAAGTACGATGGACCTTCATGTACCAACGACCGAGAAATTAATTAAAAAAAAACTAGCATTGCCAAAGAATATAACATCAAGAACCAAAAGGCGAAATGTGAAATAAAACAATTAAATCCAAACTAGATCACCAATAATAATATAAAAATTCTTAATGTTGCAACATCATTAAATTGAGTTAATGAGAGCAAGATATACATTGCATTCGAATTGTTTGCGATTATGTTGGGGATTCCTATTCCTTTTTTAATTTTTATAAAAAATACACGATTTCTTTGGTATTCGTAAACAATGTATGAATAACGTTAAATTAAAAACCGGGGCACCTGGTTAGAAATTATGTTCCACAAAATTATAATATGAACTTCGGGAATGGGTTTATGCTCAAACCAAAAATCGACAATTCAGGATAGCGCAGCTAAATCAGACAAGAAATATAGATACATTTTACACACAAGCGCGTTGGTTATTTCAGATCATCATCTTTACTGGGTAAAGAATATCAACATGTTCTGTCTGAAAATTAATTTGTATTAACTAGCTGAAGTAGATGACGTCTCTTGGTGGTGCACGACTTATCGGATATTTTTGGTTGTTAAATGAGCTAAACCTATTTCTGCAAAAGAATCCATTTCTTGTTTGAGATTGGATGAAGTTGCTCGAAGAAAAAGTCCTTTCTAGATTGCACAACTATGTTGCTATCCTCAAAACCAAGCTTTCAATCGTATATTTTGGTGCATTCCTGTTATCTATATTTACAACATAGTCGAACAGGCTGTGGTCGTGATCGGTCGGAAAACTGCCGCTGATTCCACTCAAGGAACTAAAACCCGGCGACCAATCGCTCACGAACTATTTAAAAAATTAACTAACCCAAATTACACCCCTTACGCACGATGATGCCAATCGCGGAAGGTTGTCTCCTCGGTTGTCTCCCTATACTTTTAGCTGGTAAAGGTTTTTTCGATCTAAATTGGGAGACAAGGGTACTATCATAAAAAATGTTTTCAAATAATCGATAGTGAACGATTGGTTTTAGCTGCCTTAGTGGATGAAGGGCATACGTGAGTGGATACCAAAATTAACATTGTGCGAGATAGTAACAAAATAGAAAAAGTCTCTACCTCTTCGTATTTTTTGTCAGCCTCTTCGGCGATCTGTTTGGCCTGTGCAAGCTGCTGTTCGAGAATCGACACCCGGTCGTCCTCCATGTTTGTCCTGTTTTCCAGCGCTTTACGTATCCTTTTAGTAGCAAGCGGCAAAAGTTAGATAAAGAAAAACGGGACGTTAATATATATGATGTTCGAACTTTGTACAAAATAGCCCTACTGGTGGATAACTGATTTGCTTGTAAGAAAATAACAGTAATTTAATTGTCTTAAGCCGCCATTATCGAAATTTCTTGTAAACACATAATAATTATGTCCCGTCTGCTGCAGAGGCGCTCAATAGCTGTGGAATAAATAATTACGGTACCATTTAAATAGGTACATGCGAACTTATATTAGAAAGATATAGCGCGCGTTATTTTATACAGACAAATCAGCAATTAGCAGAACTGTAGGGAGCTGGTCATGTTATAATAATTACTAAAACTGCAAAAATTAAAGCTTCATATTTTAATAGCTTTTCAGATTGTTTTGCTTTATAGACACGTCAACAGCATTTATTATACTGGGCTAGTCGAAAGTACCGAAATGGCTGATCTAAAATCACCAGAGTTACACTTATTAACAAAATTTGGTAAAAAGCGGACAGTTGTAAAAGATGAATTCCAAAATAGTATCAAGAACGTTGCCAGAGTCGCTGATTCTTCTGCAAACACCTCAGGTTTTTCCTGTTTTAAATGGAACATCCCATTTATTTTTACTGAAGTGGATTGCTGATATTCATTTTAATAATATCCTAGATCTGGCACCACTGTTAGCTCAAAATTTAGTACAAAAAGGTAACTGGATAAACTTTAATATTCATAAGGTTGCAAGAATTTCCAACTTTTCAATAGGCACTGTAACTTCTAGTACTGATGTTCACTTGACCGGTAACCCAAAGTGTCAGTGAATATTATTTAATTTTTCAGAGCAAAAAAAAAACCGTAGGTACCTACCTAGATATAATAATAGCATTTGAAAATGGAGTGTTCCATGTAAAATATTCAAAATATTCGGTGCTGAAAAATTGAGCAACCGAGCGAGTAATGTTGTTGACACTATTTTTAACTTCAGCAGGTGCAACTTCAATTTCGTTAATATAGCTCTGGTAGTACTGGAAATAATCTCCAGTTTTGGTACCTTCCACTAACCCACTATAAGACGTATAGTTTAAAATAAAACGAAAAATTAATGGAAAACTAATATAAATAAAGTAGAAAAAAATTAATAAATAATATAAACAAGTTTGAACATCTTATATAAGTTAGTGTGGAATCACAACAACGTACAAAAAAACAACAAAATATTTTTAATATTTTAAAACGATCATGGGTAGGTAGACAGCAGTAACGCAGTATCTCAAAAAATAAAATATAAAAATTATCAATATCTCTATTATTAAATAATACTTCAAGAAACAAATAATAGGTACACAAATTTGAAATGAATTTTAGATATTTTTCCGCTAAATGTTTTATTCAATAATGTTTGAAACATAAGAACTGCCGTTTCATTAAAATATTTCCTTAATTAAGTATAAGTTACCAAAAACGGTTGTATTTCGAAGAAATTAATTTATTATAAAATTTCAAATAAATATTACTCAGCATATTTTGTTTAGGCATTTACTTAGTCCTCATTACGCCCCTGTTTTCCAGTTTTGAATTATAATTAAAACACATGTGTAGGCATTTCTAGGCAATAATAAATTAGGAAACAAGATAATTGCAACGATAGACAACTTTTAAGATCGAGTTTAAGTCCGACAAATAAATGTAGCGTTTCATGACGAATTGACAAATAAATATTTCAATTTTCAAAGAAAAACGTGTAGTTTAAAAAACTACACTAGTTAACAAAAGCTTGTCAATAATAAAAAGAATCATCTATTTGACGAAGTGACTAACATATACCTACTATTGGATAAGATAAAATACAACATTTACCCGAAACTGCTATTTTGAAGCAAAAATTGCAACTTTTTGACGATAGTCCCATCTAGAGTTTAAAGGCAGAATATGCATCTCTATGAACTATACGTATATCTCTTACTTAAAACCTCGCTTAAAACGCAATAAAATGGCGATCTGTAAAGCTCTATCGTGGTTACCCAGAATAACTCAGAGCACAGGAATCAATATAATTCCTTATTGTTGAGTACGAATGATCTTATAATTCATTTCATACATATGCCTACAATATATCACAAGGTCGTTTTGATGTAAATCACATGCAATAAATACAAATTATATTTTACATATGCGCCCCACCGCCTCACGAAGTCCCGGAACTATTTAGTTACCTAACTCGGAAGAAATCAAATGTATTGGAGTTTAATTATCTTCGCACTTACAGATTTTTCCTTGTACCTACTTAAAGATTTAAAAAAAATCCAACAGCAGTAGACAATATCAATAATTAGAGAAAGTCGCAAGTAATACAGAGCAAATAATGAGTGAGGAGGCCCTCTTCATTTGTCTAAGATAGAATCGAGGACAAAATATTCGTACATCTAACTAAGGGAGCCGGCCCTTCAAACCTACCTGTCGCGACGGCGATACATATGATAAAAAAGATCACCCATGAAGACTTTAGGGCAAGATGGGACGAAACAACTAACTGTCGACTGGCCAGGGAGTTTTTAAGCTACCCTAATGAGTCTGCAGCAAAAGCATACCTGGATATGTCAAGGAAGACCCTACGACTCGTGGTGGGGATTCTGACTGGAAACTGCCAGCTAAGGAAACATCTCCACACAATGAGATTATGCGAGACACCTATATGCAGAGGCTGTGAACAGGAGGACGAAACAGTAGAGCATCTGCTCTGCGATTGTGACGCTGTTTCGGAACTAAGGGAATCCATTTTGGGAGAACGATGGCCAACCATGGCTTTTCTTAGAACAGCCTCCTCGGGCAACATCGCCGCCTTTTTTACAACACTAGGCTAGACGATGGCCTAGATGGATTGGTTGACCTGGAGAGGACGCACGGGGGGTCCAATGGGGCCTAAGTGCCGCGGCCTTTTAAGGCCACCCTCTCACCATTTCCAGATTCCAGAACTAAGGGGAGGTAACAGGTACAGCCAGCTACTAAACGATTGGTTAACTAACATCTGAAAGCACTAGTTTGGGTGTGGCGTGATGCTCGGATCTTTATATTTATTCTATGCGCCGTGGCAATTAATTTTTTGAGAAAATAAGGTTAGACTATATTGTTTCGTTGGAGATTTATTTATATTTATTTAATTTAAGCAACGAAAGCAGTAAGGGCGACCGCATTTTTATAAATGTAATAGAGATTACCAGTATGCAACTGTTCAAACTGTTTTCCGCAAAATTTTAATTTTGTTATTAAAACGTTTTTAATATACTTATGACAATACACAGTCCGGCAAAACGGGTTACAGAACGATTGGATATAAAATGGGATATTTTCCCGTTTTATCCAACAGGTTATATACCCACATCTGTTAAAAGGATTTTATTTTTAATTTCTTTTCTGGTTCATATTATAAGGGGAAAGTACAAAAGGAAAACTAACAGGCAAAATGCGGATGGGAAAATATGCGCCAAGCTGCGGAGGAAGTACTGGAAGGGAGAATGGAGTATCTCAAAGCTCCCAAACAATTTGACGTATTTTGCACAACTAGTGAAGCAAGAGTGAAAAAGTTAGAGGGTACTCTCGATATGGAAAATTCATCAAAAGAACACTAGGGCGTTACAAGTCAGTTTTCTCTCCTGAACAAGAAGAAAGTTGGTGCAACTTATTTTAATTAGGGAATCCCGACTATCTGGCTTCACACTAAATGGCTCACGAAGTTGGCGTATCACAATGGATCAGCTACTCAAATCATAAATCAATAAAAATAAGAAATGACTAATAAAGTTTGGTTATACCAACATCACTTGCTAGAGCAATAGGTTTTAATGGGCCTGCCGAAAAAAAAAATGTTACATGTTGTTGTTACCTGCTGACTGTATTTACAACGTCGACGAGACGGGAATAATGACAGTTCCAATGATGATCCAAATGCTTATGACTACATGGAAAAAAGCAATTGGCTGTTTAACCTCGACAGAACGAGTTCTTGGGTGACCCCCCCCCCC
>JAEQML010083472.1:0-10460 GCA_016904865.1 Pissodes strobi | reverse complement strand
TATATATATAAAAGGATGGAAGATTATCGAGCAAAGCTCAAGGAAACAAGTCTACAGTCCTCCATTTCGAAGGTGACTGCGGTGGCCCTTTAGTTTTAAAGGAAACACACCAACGAAGAGTTCCATAAAAGAGTAAAATCTAAAGAGCATGCTTAGTGTAGAGGAATGTTGTTTCGCTTCCTCGGTGGACTACGAAAAGTATCCACCCATAGCTTGTCAGGGTACCGACAACTTAACTATACACCAGCAATCAAATTATCGCCAAATGGCATGAAAACTAAAAGGATGGAAGATTATCGAGCGAAGCTCAAGGAAACAAGTCTACAGTCATTCATTTCGAAGGTGACTGCGGTGGTCCTTTAGTTTTAAAGGAAACACGCCAACGACGAGATCCAAAAAAAGTAAAATCTTAAAAGCATGCTTAGTGTAGAGGAATGTTGTTTCGCTTCATCGGTGGCCTACGAAAAGTATACACCCATAGCTCGTTAAGTTGTCGGCACCCTGACTGGGAGACTCAATGGCAGTGGGTGTTCTGAAAAAAATATAATTTATTACCCACACAAATCGGTAAAATCAGGCCTTCAAACCCCCTTTTTACCTTCCCTAACCCGCCACTGGTTTAACCAGGGATATTCATTCTCACACAAAGTCGTCCTATTTTTGTATTAACGATGCCAACGCCAACTAGCGACTGAAGGTGGATCTGTCGTCTGTGAACACACATTGCGGACGCCACTGATAAAACGTTTATGTTTATGGTTCAAGTATTACGTTGTTATCTAAATTCTGTGAACTTCTTAACCTCTTTGTCATAAACATTTTCACAGTCGTAGTTCTGATGTAACTTCTTGTTTTTCATTTAAACTTGACTGAAGAAATATCTTACGTTACGATCCCGATCAGTGTTTGATATGTTTGCGTTTACTAAATTTAAACACTGATAGATGCTGCTTGGTGGAAGGAGGGGAAGTTTTGATTGTAAAATAAATGCTTTTAAAGAAATTTATCTACATTTAGCTTTGCACCTCTAAACGACTGCCAAATAGAGTAGTCCACATGAAACAAGGGGAACTTTGATTTTAGATATGGTTGGAAACACTATCCGAATTATGTGGCTGCAAAGCTGGAATGTTCGAAACATGTAGACACATTATTGCTGCTGTTCTCCTCAATCTTCCAGCAATATTTTTTTTTTAATATTTTATGCATATTTTCTCTTTTAACAATGCAGATTACCCTATGTTATATCATTTTTCTTAATTCCAGATCAAGTAAATATGTCATCTCGTATTTACTGATGTAATAGATATTTACGTTATAAGTCCGGTAAATCAACTTTTACAGTATGAGTAAAATGTTTCGGGACGAGGCGACGAAGGAGCCGAATCTGGAATTTTGAAACGAATACTGTAAAGGATTTGCCGGAAGGAATGATGTACAATATTTTATTTCATACTGTTCTGGTGAAAATTATGTTTTGAAATAATAATAAAGTTTTATTCTGCGTCGTATATTTTAAAAGTGTTTAGGTATATTTACTGGTGGAAACATTGTGTGTTTGACATAAAATTCAAATCTAATGGAAAGATAGCGTTGATGTACCTAGGAAACGTAATTATTGTTTTAATTTTGTTTATGTCTAAATGGCGTCTAAATAAAAACTAAAGTCAGTTGAAAATTAGCGTTATTTCACAATTATTTTCGGTAAAATTGACGAAATGGAGTTGGAGGATGGTGTAAATTTGATGCCCGAAGAAATCATGCAGAAATCTAACGCTAGAGGACAGTTAATACCAAATAAGCCGGCAAGACGGTATCAGAAAGAATTTGCTTTATTTTCTCAATGGAAACATGAGAACAAGGTAGTTTCCGTAAATGAGGACGTTATAAAGGCTTATGTTTATGATCTGTAGTTCGTCATTATGGTCTAAGTTTTGTATGATAAAGTCGATGTTATTGGTCGATGAAGACATGGACATTTCTCAATACTCGAAAGTGAGAGCGTTTCTGAAAAAAACAATCAGTAGGATACGAGCCACTGAAATCTAAAGTTTTGAGCAGGGAAAAGATGCACCGGATTATGGTTGAACTCCAAACAAAGAATACCTTATGATGAAGATAAAACTGTACTACATAATACGCTTATTAGAGCTATACTGTAAAAATATTTATTTTAGATAGTAGCAATGCTGGGGATAAGTGGTGGTTGTCCATTACCTCCTAGGTATTGGGTTGTCGCCGGGAGGAGCTCCATTCAATAACTCTTCAAGTTATCGAAGATACGGGTAAGCAGCTGGTAGTGACAATACGACAAACAAAAACCAACCATGGAAGAGTGTTTACTGTTATTGATGAGAGTGAACAAAATTATTTGCAATTGTACAGAAATTATTTGGCACTGCGACCGAAAAATGTAAATAATAATTTTCTTTTCTTGGGCTATCGAAATGGGAAGAGTATATGTCAAAGAGTGGGTATTCATACCATCGGCGGTGTTTCCAAGAAAATTCCTGAATTCTTGGGACGTGCTGATGTAGAAAAGTATACGGGAGATTGCTTTAGTAGGACATCAGCAACGCTTCTTGCTGATGCTGGGGCCGACCTTACTGTACTTAAACGGCATTGGGGGGTGGAAGAGTTCCTCGGTGGCAGAGAAGTACATCGAAGACTCTATTGGGGGAAAGAACAGAATATCTAGAATGATTCAAAATGGGGAAGATTTTGTAGAAGTTTTGAACCAAAATAATCAAAATTTATCAACTATTATAAGTAGCAGTGATGATAATTCCCATAAAACTCCAGAAATTAATATTAACGATAATGCAAATTGTACCATTAATATTCGCTTTAATGTATCTAAGTTGTAAATATCTATTCAATGTAGTTATTAATTTATTATTAATATAAGAAATTGTTTTGAAAAACAAATGAGTTTAATCTTATTCTGTGTGAATGCACATAATATGTTAGGTACATTTGATAGTGAGAGGATTTTGTATGAAAAAAAATTGAAATTTTAAACTAAAACTTACAAATTTCAGTCCGGTAAAGAAATTTTACAGGCCTAGTCCGGTAAAAAATGCCTTAGTCCGGTAAAAAAAAAATTAATTAAATAAAATTACTCTAAAACCTTATTCTCTGGACTGAATTCAAATATCGATGGCCTAGAAGCAATACCTCGTAAGTACATGTGTCAAAATTCGCGGCTATTAAGAAAAAACTTCATTAATTTATAAAAAAAAACTTTTATTAACCAATTTAGGTCACAAGGCTATTTTTATAAAAATAGCCCTGTGACCTATATTGGTTAATATTTTATTTTTTTTTTATAAATTAATGAAGTTTTTTCTTAATAGCCACGAATTTTGACACATGTACTTACGAGGTATTGCTTCTAGGCCATCGATATGTAAAGGTGTGTTTTACAATACAGTATGAAATAAATAAGTATTACTGCTACTAAAAAGAAGACTGAAGACTACGAAATCAAAAAAATATTGTATAATCGTCTGCTTGCATTACTTCTCGGGTGCCTGAAAAGACCTTTAGTATTTTAGCAACAAATATGTTTCCAGATGCTGACCTCTGCTTATGCAAGGTAAAGTGTGAATACTTTGAATAATTTTATTTTTGCTTAGTGTTTAATAGAAATTTACGGCAAATTATTTTGATAACATGAATTCAGTGGCATATATTTAAAAAAACAGACCTCTAAATTTAAAAAACACGAAAGTTCTCAAAAGCATAAACACAATCTGGTGAGTTTTTAGTTAGGTATTAGGAAATGTCAATATTGCGTTTTGTTTAAGTAGGCCTATGCAGAACACATAAATAATTATAATGAAACGGTTAAGCAAAATCGGTTAGTTGTTTTAAAAATTATACATATTAAAATAATTATGTGGGACACGTAACCTTCCTCTTCGTGGGCATAATGAAAAGAGTGATTCGGTTAATAAAGGGATGTTTTTAGAACTGGTCGATTATATAGTAGAAAGATTCATTCGGTTTTAGATAAACATCTAAGTGATTCGGGCGTTTGTTACAATGTATGTTTGAAGTATGCAGAGAACAAAATTTGCAAGAAATTGACAAAAAATCTCTTACGGAATGTCTGACGACACCACCGATATTTCAACACAGTGTCAAATGGTGTTTTTCTTATTCGTGACGTTTTTATAAGCATAAAATGAAAGCGGGTGTGTGATGATGTGTGATGAAAAAGTTATTGAAAAACTGATATTGGCCAAAAACAGACAAATGGAATTTCACTTTAAAAACTAGGAAACGGCAAGGTCAGGGTGCTAACCACCGACAAAGGTATGTACAATAACCCTTTTTTGCCATCAAACTGATATATTTTTTAAAGTTTTCGATTTTCACCTGAATTCTTGGAACTTAATTGATTTTTAGTTATAATAAACTGTTTTGTTTTTTAACGATTTTACCGACTTTTTGGGTAAAAATTGGGCGTGGCACCCCCAACATTTTTCGGGTAAACTTTCGGCAGGCTTTTTGACGTCTTTATAAACTCACGAGCTGCCACTGTTTCAGAGACACGTCAAGAAAAAGAAAAATACCATTTGACACTGTGTTGAAATATCGGTGGTGTCGTCAGACATTCTGCAAGAGAACTTTTGTCAATTTCTTGCAAATTTTGTTCTCTGCATACTTCAAACATGCATTGCAATAAACGCCCGAATCACTTAGATGTTTATCTAAAACCGAATCAATCTTTCTACCATAATCGACCAGTTCTAAAAACATCGCTGTATTAACCGAATCATTATTTTCATTATGTCCACGAAGAGAAAGGTTATGTGTCCCACATAATTTTAATGCGTATAATTTTTGAAAAAACCAACCGATTTTGCTTAACCGTTTCATTATGAATATTTATTTGTTCTGCATAGGTCTTACTTAAACAAAACGCAATATTGACATTTCCTAATACCCTCGCTAATACCTAACTAAAAACTCACCAGATTGTGTTTATGCTTTGAAGAATTTTCGTGTTTTTTAAATTTAGAGGTCTGTTTTTCTAAATATATGCCACTGACATTTTAACAAATTAATTTGCCGTAAATTTCTATTAAACACTAAACAAAAATAAAATTATTCAAAGTATTCGGAATTATCTAAAGAATGTATTATGCGACCAGTGGAGATTCAAAAAAATGTAAATTCGCAAATTATAGTTAGTTTATGTTAAATTGTTTGTAGGGATGGAGATTTTTATTTTTCTATTTATTTTTGCAGGCAGTGCGCGCGCACGGGCGCACTTATTGAGAAACCGCCCCTGCTATGAAGTCATTTTATAACATTTGTATTACCAAGTGTATAACTTATTAGTAATCATAAATTATTCAGATAGGCACATAAAAAAATGTTTAATTTTGACTCTCCGATATCAATCACTAATAAATCGAATTCTCAAAATTTTTTAAGTATTAAAGCAATTATACAGCGTGTCCCATAACTAAGGGGCCATGAAGTAATAGGATTTTTTGTGTAAAAATATTTCAATTCAATCACTTAATCATAATCCGATAGTTAATAGCAACCAAGATACAAGAAAGTTACAATTGTACATGCGTTTTCAATAGTTTTTAAATATTTATAGATATTTAACAAATTTTGCAGATCGGATGTGTTTCGAGTTCAAATGTTATCACAATTTTACTGCTAAAAGCATAAGGCGGCACCTGCGGTACTTGGTGTATCTTTAAACTATAACTTTTTTACGCCCTAGAGTATCTTTATTTTTATAAAGATATATTTCATCTAATCTTTTCTACGTAAAAAGGGTAGGTACACTTTGTCAATATCGCAAGTAGTAACCGTTTTCGTGATATTTGATATTAAAATTTTCATTGTTGCTATGCAGTGAGTAAAATATTTACTGTAAGGTGGACTTCGCTATTAAGTAATCTTATTTATATGTTTTGTAAATAAAAGCATTTATTTTTTTTCTACTATCTAGTTTTCAATGCCAAGTTTCTTGAACATGATTACAGTGTAGCTATATTTACAGAGTACATCCTTTTTACGTACACAACCTGGTAATAAACACTTTTATAATAAAAAAGATACAGTAAGGCACAAAAAGTGATGAGGTTTTGAAGTATGGAAGGTGGCACCCTCTACATGCAATATAGTCAAATAAATATTCCTGAAATGATAACTACCATGTGACCCAGGAATATTCTTCGAATATTTTGAAGATATTCTAGTGGATTTAATAAAATATTTTTGGAATGTTCATTACCACCTAGACTAGTGAATAAAGCATTTGTGGGTTATAGATTGGTTTAGCCTTTTTGACTCAAGTCAATTCAAGATTTATTTTAGATTTTTAACTCTATATAGAAATCGATAGGGATGTCAATGAGGAAGTTTCATCAATTTTTTTGTTGCTGATTTCGATAGCCCATGCAAAATAAGTCGCCTCGTGTTCTATCTTTTTTTCATAAGTCGAAAAATGAAGCAGATACAACGTCTTGAAATGTGCTTATAACATTTATGTGCATTCTGACAATACACATGAATTGTTACGTCGCAGCATGCTTAGTATATCTATATATACAAAACTAAAAACTGGCATAGCTCTCGGAATGATCATCTTTAGTGGAAATAAAAAAAAGAATCGATTATTTTTCACTGTTCTATAGATTGCAATAAAAAATAATCAGTTTAATTTTTCAGGAGACTGCCTCATTATTGGGGATATTCTGAATACACTTTTTACAGATCATGCTCACCCCAAAAAAATTATACCCTCAAGAACAAATGGACCATGCAATATAGCTAGTTTATAAGGGAAGCCTTGTAGCTGGCGCTGTCAGGTAGTGAGTCGTCCTCCGTGTCACATTACATTATAAAAAGTCGTCACATTACATTATATAAGGCGTATCTCTAGAAAAAATATAATTCTAATAGGAAGTTTAATAGATTTACGTAAATCGAATTTGCAAACATCATTATTTAAAGGTTATACATTCTTGCCAGAAACTCAGAACTCAGGCTAAAAAGAGAAGACTAATAGAAGAAATACCGACTGTAGTTCGGCATGATGGCAAGGGCACCATCGCATCGTATCTAGTCAAATAAATATTCCTGAAATGATGCCATGTGACCCAGAAATATTCTTGGAATATCTTGAAGATTCTGGCGATAATATACGTGGATTTAATAACACATTTTAATAACCTTTTTTTTGGGAAAGTTCATTACAACCTGCCGCGGGAATATTCTCAACATTCTCAGGATATTCTAGGTTGATTTAATCGAATAGGCATTCCTGAAATAATTAATCATTAATTGAAGAAGGAATAATCTTCGAGTTTCCTGAAGATTCTTAAAATGTTATTCACGAATATTCTATGGTTGTTATTGCATCATGAAAGAAAATTAAACCGGAGAAAAATGAAAGATTTATTTTAAAAGAAGCTTTAAAAACTAAATGAAAACTTAATTATGAAAGAGTCTATGCAAGAATCTTTAAAATAGAAAAACCCAAAGCATCGAAAAAAGATAAATATGAAACCAGTGACTGGTGGGGGTAGGGAATTGTTCCTAAAGGTGTTAACAGTGTCAGTGATGAGGAAATAATAATATGAATTGTAAGAGAATTGGCCACCTTTGGGACCAAGAAGCTAAAACTAACTAGTATAGCGATTAATCCATGTGAAATGTTTGCTTTTGCTCTCGATTTTGCTTAAAGTTTTAAAACACTTTATTAAACCAAATTGATGTTTTCTCGATATTAGTCAATCAGTGAGTTACCATTAACTAGAATTTGTATACCTAGAATTACATGTTAATACCTAACTGGTATAAGTATATCCAACAAAAATCAACGGAGTTTAACTAATTAAAAACGCAAACAAATAATGTTTATAAGACAAAGATATTCGAACCATTCATTAGTTAGATGTTCAACAACCCAATAAAAGATATAGAATAACACTAAAATATAATTATAAAAACAAACTAATTTATTTATGTAAAATCAGCATTTGTAATGTCAATAACTGTTAACTTACCTTGCTAATGCCCGGTTTCTCAACATTTCGAGTTATTCAATTGATAGCTATTAGATAGATAAATTTGTCGAACCAACAACTTTATACGGATTTCCGAACGTAAGCCAATTGTAAAAATAACTCCAAATAACAATCAAATTGCTATCTTAGTTCTAACTCTAACTGTAGGTGGAAATAGCAGCAACAAACATATTTAAAGATTTCGAAAATCAAAAAAGTGTTAATTCAGGAAATGATGTATAGATGGAGGACTAGTGAAGACATCATCGTAAGCAGATCTTGAAACCGGCTATCCGTTCACCGAATCACTGTCCTTTCCTTTGTATTTTTTTCTCGGTTGAGGTAATGTTTAAATTATGTACTTTTAATAGCAATTTGACAAATTTTCCGTTTTATGAGTTTATATTTATTATCGGCCACCTAAAATAATCTCAATAATAATAATATAATATTTATAACAATTATTTAAAAATGGATTTCTTTCGATACATTGATTAGATGAACAGGTAGTCAGGACTGAAGTATTATTATTTACATTTTGATATGGGTTAGGTAACTGAACTTCCCAGGTATTTGTGTTTATTGATGTATTGTTTAAGTTAAGAATTTGCCTAGTTTATTTGCCTATGGATAAAATTGAGATGGAAGCTAAAGACAAACGTGTACGCAACTTTACAGATTTTGACAAGAACATGTTTTTTGAAATCATGCAAAATTTTGACATCCTATTGTCGGGAATAAAAAAAGAGATTGAACAAATGCAAAAAGACTGAAGCTTGGGAATCAATTGCCAGATAATTCAATGCTAGTTGCTGTAAGGCAGCTGCATGCTTTGCTGTCTGGAAAATTATATTTTGCATAATGATCTTCTCTTTCACGATAAAGTCTTGGGTGTTCTATATACCTAACTATATCGATATATTCCTCATCAGAAAAAGTCGACGAACTAGAATATTCCATTTTACTAATACTGTCGGTATTGTATTTAGAATAAAAGGAATTAATATTTTAATTAACAGTATCAACACAAAAGTTTGGTTAGATAATCCAACAGAAACTAATAAACGATACTATAATACGCTTGCGCTGATGTTATCGGACAGATATCTGCCCATTCTGCTTAAGATATCCTTTAGATAACTTATGGAAGAGATGATCTTTGTTGAATGGTTTAGAAACCCAATTTTGGGATTATGTACAGCTTATAGGCTTCATAACTTTATTTATAAGATATCTGGTACTTCAGAACCCGGGCATAAGTACTACTACTCGGATTACGGCTTAGTATTAGGTAATATTTCAGTACAAAAATTATTATTAAATCTTCTAAGCCTATTTCCTCTTAAGTATATAGGTATATAGTTCGAGGCAATAAAAGTGCGTAATGTAGATATATTCACTCATATATTCATAAATGAGTATTAAATATATACCTATTTAGATATACTACTTACTGTGATACGCTAAATAATCAAATCCTATCTTCAGAAAATGTTTCCACGGAACCGAAATAAGTAAAGCGAGCCATGCAGAATTTAAACACAGATGTGTCAGTCCTACCTACCTAGTTATGATTTGTTGCGTTTCAAATTATAAATTTTGGTATGTGGCCTGCAAAAGGTTTAAGAGTTTAAGAGCGTCATTGTGTAAGCTGGCACCGAGTGGGAAATATCGTGAAATACGTGAGGCATTTTATTGTAAATACAAGGAGAATTTCGAGTTGTTCACAAGGAACTTCGGACCTTCAAGAGGAATTTCGAGTTGTTTACGAGGAATTACAAAAGAATTTTGAAGAATTGCGGAGGAATTCCAGATGAATTTTCTAGAAACTTCTACCTTCAATGTGTTTGG
Organism: Pissodes strobi; assembly: GCA_016904865.1. Taxonomy (NCBI): domain Eukaryota; kingdom Metazoa; phylum Arthropoda; class Insecta; order Coleoptera; family Curculionidae; genus Pissodes; species Pissodes strobi. Next base: position 564 of record JAEQML010083472.1, on the reverse strand, counting down.
AAAGCCAGAGATATCAAAAACTTTTCAAAAACACTAGAGAGCTTTAGCTCAACACCATGTTCTAATAGTTTAGGCATTATTAAAACTATATGGATCGATAGCTTCGAACACCAGCCTTATTCCCAGATTTAAAAATATGCCTTACATTCGAACTTGATCCGAATAAGCCGAGGAACAAGCCTTTTATTATTAATTAATGTCTTGCCGTTATTATATATAGAATAGGAACCCTTTTTTCAGCCAGAATAGTGTATACTAATAGGTATCTATAGGCGAATCTATAGGTAATCAACACAAACTGAAAACATTAAATTAACCCAAACTACATCTGAATTCGAGTACTAGGCAATTTTTGTATTAGCCAAAAAGACAACGACTGCCAGTCGAATAACCTGGCATATTTATAAGCTAGTTCTAGAGATATTTTAAAATATTTCTCAAATACTGATTTTTATTTTAATCTTTTCATTAAATAAATTTAAAAAAAATCGAGAAGTTTTAATACCTATAGGATGAATTGCAATACATGTATGAGGAATTCCGGACGAACTTCGGGGAATTGCA
>JAEQML010083469.1:0-10461 GCA_016904865.1 Pissodes strobi | reverse complement strand
ACTTAAGGTTTAGTGGATCTACAGGGCAGAAATAATTACCCAAAACAAGTTTTACCATTTTCAAGATATTTGCTTAGTCAACGTTTTTGTGTTCATAATGGGCGTACAAAAAATGGTGTAAGCATCTTGAACATTAAGGTTAGTAAACTGTCCTTACTGTTCTTGATACTTAATATACTATAGTTATTCGCATTTATAATATTAGTTAGGATTCTTTAATAATACCACCGAATATATAATATGTTCGGTGATAATACTTACTGGTAGCTTCAAGTGTGGATTAATTCACTGCACGAATTCGACACGAAAATCTAATGCCACCAGGAATAACATCAACCTATGGGTACAGCTTATTCACTACCAGATAGTCATCTTGGGCCGGCATTCTTTGATTTGGGAACGTCAATAACCAAATTTTGCAAATTTAGAAGAGGGCCATGACTCAATATTGTGTTAGGTATACGTCTGGACATCTGAATAATACTTTTGTTAATTTAAAATATGCTTTTTTAACGTCTAAAATCCGTTTAAAAACGATTTTAATTGCGAAATTGTATAAAAATCCGAAATATCCGGACTTGTTTAGGACGATAGCCGTGGCTTCGGGCGAATTTGTCGTGGATTTTGAAGCGAAAATTCATTTTAAATTCAACCGTCTATTAAAATAAGCTGTGGTATGCATCCAAATACGCTGCGAATATAATGTAATGAAAATCTAATATCGCCTAGCTTTTTAGAAGCGCCATTTGAGTCGTTGCAATCGCGGTCGTCCTGGATTAGCTTGCTCCTCAATGCGCGCGGGTTATAATGTCACATCAGTTTACACATTCCGTCCCCACCACAAAATATCCCCCCTTAGAAGAAACTGTCAAACGTTCAACAATGGGACTGATAGAAGCGCCATCTATCGACTGACCGCATAACTAAACTACGTTGCGTATGGCAGACGCTAAAATTTAAAATTAAATTCATTTTTAAGTTTCTGATGACAAATTTTTACTTTAATAGTTAGCAAATATGTAAAAACATTAGCAATTTTTCCGTTTTCGACAAAGACTAAAATGGAAAAATTGCAAGTCATACATATTAGCAATTAAAGTAAAAACTGCCATACAGAAACAGTGCTATAAAAAATTAAAAGAAAAACATGTTTCAAGAGTTTATTGTCAAAAGTAGTATTAAAATATAATGTACCTACAATACAATTTTACAAATACATTACAAATATTTGTATATACATACATACATATATTTATTACTACTAAAACAGTTTTATCCACAATACTGAAACAAAACTTTTGCACTCGACGCGCGTTGCCCTAAATAAATAAATAAAATAAAATAAAAACATTATGAATTAATTTTAAATTTTTAATTTTTATTCTATGACTATTATCAAAAGCATGCTCGGCAACACTCGATTTTTCTGTTCTAGCATACTTTAAGTGAGCTATGTATTCTTTGAATCTCATTTGTATACATATTTTCTAGTTTGCCCAACATATTTTTGGTTATAATCCATATAGGTGTCCAACTAGAGTCCTTGAGTATACTGAGGATTTATATGGTATCGAGACATATTTTGTATTTTCATCCTGATTAACGAAAGAAGTGGAATCATGAATAGTCTTTCTAAACACATGCCTATTAATTAGTCTATTTATTAAGTTAATATTGAAACCATTAACTTTTGCTATATTCTTAATTGACTCCTAACATCAAACGAGATTAAAATTTCACCTTCAAAAAGGTTCGTACCTTTAATTTAGTTTATGAAATCTAAGAAATGTAGTACTCCTGAATTCTGTTACTTTTGGCACTTCCTTGGGCACTTCAACACTGAGACACCGTATATTGAAAATATTGGAAAATTATTATATACCTTATTATTATATTATATTGTTCCAGTAAAATTTTTTGGAGCAAAACCGAAATGTTTTTCATATGATATATCCTTGGAATTAAGTAAAACAAATTGATTGACTAATTAAAAAAGATAAAACATTACCAGGTTTTGTTAAATTTGAGTGCATATACTGCCTTGCAGTTATAAAATTCATCATGGTCTTGATAGAAAGCAGGCACAATCTCTTTAAGTACCAATAACAGAATTCATGATACAATAAAATGTTAAGTAAAACAAATATCACATATAAAAATACAAAAAGCAGTGATTTTCTATGTTGTATAGGTACTGTGAATAAAATGCAAAGCAGTTGTATGAACCAATAAATATTGTGACAATAAAAGCAAACCAAGGGTTTCGAAGCAACTCGATTGTAGGATGCTGTTCTAGGACACTGTTGAATTCTAGTCTTCACCAAAGACATTTTAGCATAAATACGAGTACTTAACTAGTTAGTTTAGTAAAGATTTAGTTCTATAGTTCAATGTTCAAGTCTTCTGATAGAAACACAGACACTTTCACACTTGGGTACTCTTCGGCTGGTTCATTTGAATATAAAAAGCACAAGTTTGTTCTTCCTTTTCCTTTCAACCATCCATCCTCAAGTTCATTAATTTTGATATCAGCTTCATGTAGCGAAGTAAAAGATATTGCTTCATTTCATTGTAAGTACATCCAAACTTTCAGGAATAGCCCTTTCCACTTCTCGACATTGGACATTCCATCTTTGCTCTTTCTGCGTTTAATGTGGACATTCTCGGAGGACATCCAGGTAGCTTACTTGGAATCTCCCACAAGAAACCGTTACGAAATATAATTATAATATAATGTAACTGATAAAATAATTAAAATGAAAAACCGAGTGAAAAACATTTTTGTAAACAAAAAACAAATAGGTTGCGTAATGGCGTTCTTATAAAATGGCGTTACCCTCTGTCTTCTGTCACTTGTCACGATGACTACAGACTACAGCACCCCTAGTGACTGACCGCAAAAGTGTTTTGATATTCCCACGAGTGCGCATTTAACTGAAATTTCTAAGGGGGGTTATTTTGTGGTCCCCACATTTCTGTCCCATTTACCGAGATTTACGCTCATACCGCCGCGTAAGATGTTTACATATCAATATTGAATATTGTGATGATGGGTTAATTAACAGCTGAAATCAACGTGCTTTAAAATACAGAACATCTTTATAATGATATACGGTTACTGCGAATTTTAGGACAATATCCAAAATGTTGCATTTTAACCTAATTTCTCAGCTGATCCACATTCATTCCCAACATTAAATTTTATCTACTTATCAACTTTTATTAAAAATAAAATACTTTGTATATGTATCCAAATTTCAAACTTCATAAAGCACCCATATGCTTATATTTTTAAGTTCTATAATTCAATTCTCACAAAAATATTGACTTACCTGTTTCGTTTTGCTGAGCAACATTCAATCTCAACAGTGATTTTTCTCTATTTATCGACTTATAATATCAAAAATTAAATATTTTGAGAAACTGATAAGATAATAAAAGTTTTTTATATGTATCCAAATTTCAACCTTTCTATGTGCTTATATTTTTAAACTCTATAATTTAATTCTCACAAAAATTTTAACTTGATACCTGCTTCATTATGCTGAACCACATTCAATCCCAACAGCAAATTTTCTCTATTATCAACTTTCATTAAAAGTAAAACATTTTGAGATTTTCATATGTTTCAAATTTCGAACTTTACTATATGCTGATATTTCTGAGCTCCATAATTTAATTCTCACAAAAACATTAGCTTGATACGTATTTCATTTTCCTGAGCCACATTCAGTATCAACAGTATTTTTTTCTATTATTTGTCAACTTTTATTAAAAATGAACTATTTTGAGATATTGATAAAATAATAAAAGATTTTCATATACTTACCGAAATGTCTACCTTTATGAAACATCTACGTGCTTATATTTTTAAGCTCTATAATTTAATTCTCACAGAAATATTGACTTGATACCTGCTTCATTTTGCTGAACCACATTCAATCCCAACAGCAAATTTTCTCTATTTATCAACTTTCATTAAAAGTAAAATATTTTAAGAAATTGAAGGGATAATAAAAGATTTTCATGTTTCTAATTTCAAACTTTCCTATGCTCATATTTTTGAGCCCCATAATTTAATTCTCACGTTAGCTTGATAAATATTTCATTTTCCTAAGCCACATTTGTCAACTTTTACTAAATAATAAATATTATGGAATATTGGTAAGATAATAAAAGATTTTCTTATATCCAAATTTCAACCTCTATAAAACATCTATATGCTTATATTTTTAAGCTCTATAATTTAATCTTACAAAAAGGTTGACTTGATACCTGTTTCAATTTGCTTTAATTTCCTCTATTTATCAATTTCCATAAAAAAAAAATATTTTGAGAAATTGATAATTTAATAAAAGTGTTTAATATGTTCCAAATTTCAAACTTTGTAAAGCGCCTATATGTTTATATTTTTAAGGTTTTAATTATCACAGAAATGTTGATTTAATACGAGCTTCGGTTTGCTGAGCTGCATTCAGTCCTTACAGTATTTTTTCTTATAAAATATTTTGGGGAAATGATAGTAAGAATTTTCCATATGGTATCCAAATTTCTGGTGGTCCCTGTATATTTTGTGTCTTATGTAATATAGCTTGACCAAAACTTAACGGGAGTAGACCAACGTAAATTAATTTAAAATTAACAGTGGGAACTACTCAAGTTGACTTTTTCATTCAATAATACACTGATTAATATCAATAATTTTAAGTTTAATTTTTTGAACTTATCTGCAGAATGATTTTTGAACTGAAACTTCTTTAGCGTGGGTAAAGTCAGGCAAAGATTAAACGCTTATCAAAATGAAACGCTTATCAAAGTTGCAACGGGTGTCAAAGTGAAATGCCCAGAATGTTCCAGTATAGCTAGAGGGTTGAAATTTTCAGGATATCTAGCCAGGGTAAAACGAAAATTATGGACGAAAAAAAAATTGCTTTATAAAAAAGAACATGAAATTTTGGAAAAATGGGAAAAAGTTAAAAAAAAAGTAAAAAATGTTCGGAAAGTTAATAAAAGTATTATAAATCCAAATAAGAAAAAAAATAGTAAAAAAGTCGTAAAGTTAATAAGAGTGTTATAAAACCAAATAAGAAAAAAAAATTATAAAAAAAAATCGGAAATTAAATAAGTAATAGTATTACTAAATAACGAAATAAAAAAAGGAATAAAAACATAAAAACAATAAAAACTCAATTCCTAATATCTCTTTCAGAAGTTAAACTTTAGTTGTGTGCTTCTAAAGGTGATATATTTTTTTTTATTTCAGTTACTTATATGAAATTTGTTTATTATATGAGTGGCATTATAGTAAGAATCATAGTTTTATTTATCTGTTTTCTAATTATTTTTCAAAATACTCTTGAAATATTCGCCCTAAACAGCGGTAAATACAAGATTCAAAATTATTAATATCAATAACATACAAGTAATATAAAAAAATAGACAGATTTTGTTTAATTTTTTTTATATTACCTTGGTTCATATCAATTTTTAACTGCTCTCTGTTTAATTATATTTAGTTCTCTATTGTAATTTTGCACTGATAGAAATATGTGCAAAAGTCAATGGATATTTTGGCATTACGAACAGAATTGTTATGATAATTGTATCTACGTGTAACGATTGGTGATCAGATTTATGCGACTATTGTTATCAAGATTGTCGTTCTTAAATTTATGATTGGGAAGTAAACGTTTTCTATGTACTCTTAGTTAAACAATTATATAAGAATCTCCGTGAAAAGTAGGTTTTTACTTATAATCTGCATTTTATCATTTTGCTATGTTCATTTAGTTTACTTTAGGTATGTAATGAAAAGCTGTATTCCAGTCTAAATTACTGTCAATACTAAAGCAATCATTGATCACGTAAACTAAGCATTTTGCTCCAAATATACGAAATTAGGACCTGTACCGTTATTTCCATTAAGTTTAAACGCGGATTTGGAATTGCACTCTTTGTGTAATCACTCGTAATGGCCGGCATGTTTGGTGGCATAAAGCTCTGTTCGAGGACTGGACATTTGGGAATCAAAGAAAAAGGGGAGTATGGCCAGGTCATATAAATAAATATTATGTATATGCTACTTTATGAGATTAGATAATAAAATAAATAATATAGACATAATAAAAGCCAAACCTTTTTGAAGAATGGAACAAATTTTGAAAAGAACCTTCGCCAGTAAAGGTCTAAAGTATATATATTACTATAAATAGCAGGTTTCGGCTCTGACAACTACAACCTGGCGACCAATAGTTTCTGGTATGCGATTATACGGATAATAACATCATATTTTGGTATGGGTTAGTTATATATAGAACGTGTCGCAATTTAACCTTCGAATAAACTAAGTCTATAGTAAAAACATGGTTTTCATTAAAATTTTCATACCAAACATTGAATAAAATTTGAATTATTTTATCAAATTTCACAATCAGATTAAAATTGAAAGAAAAGCCAAAAAAAAAAACAAAACAATTGAAGGGAACATTATAACTAACTTTAAAACACATTTATTTCTGCATCACTGAAAAATTCCTCTACTGTGTGATAGACCTTTCCTATAACTTATAAGCCCTTTTATAGAGGTATTTGATTTTCTTTAATTTATTGTTTTTGATACTTTGTAATTTTATTAGGCTTTGCTATAGATGAAAAGTGAGAATTCTTTTGCAGGTATACTGATATTTTGGAACAAGTAAATCAGATTTGTGCCTTGTGTCATACTGGTGATCTCTGTTGGTGGAGAAAAATAGACTCTCATTTCATCTTTAAAACACCATACGTATGTGCCAATAATACTGAAAACTCTGAGAATCCATGAATTTTGTAAAAGCATTACCCTAGATATGTCAGAGCTATCACCCCAAAGCATGATCCCATACCTCATACTTGAATGGATAAAAGCATGATAAGCTGTGAGGGCTGCTTTCTCCCCATTATTTTTTGTGAAAATTTCAAGGACGAAAGAAATCTGAGAGCAATTCTCCCAGCCAAGTTATCAATTTATTTTTTCCAGTTTAATCTAAATCTATTGTAACTGCTAAGGACCGTGTGTAATCGATTTAGTATGTTGTTAAAATTAAAATTGCTTTTTCGTTCGGGGGTATGATAAAAGGATAACATAATATGCGTTTTGCTAATTTAGATTGCTTGAATAAAACCTAGCCCTCAATATTTCCAGGGTCTCATCCATCACAGTCTCTTCAATCAATGTAGTTTCAACATGAATACAAGGGAATTCCAGCATCCCACTGAACACTGTGGTAACATGTCACATCCAATACAGTTCATTGATGTAGAAAATATATAATAATGGGACCAGAAATAACCCATGCGGCCCCCTTCTTTTTGCTATTTGTCATTCAGATGTTGACAGGTCTTCTCCCTAATGGGCGCTAATGATACAGTGTCTACGATTCTCAGAATACGATTTTATAAAACACCAGCAGATCCAATGCATCCATAGCTCTCCTAAATTATATTAGAATGTGATACCTGACGACGGTAAATAAGCGAGGTAGATCAATACAGACAACAAGTTTGTTTGTATCTTTATTTAGAGAGTCTTTTATTATTTCAAATGTAGGTATGCTCTTGATGTGAACTTTTTCACTTTGAAGCCATTTTGATATATTGAGTATTGAGGTAATATTATGTTCTTAAAAATAACATAAAATGATAATGAATAATTTGGTTAAAAATCTTACTTCTATTGTTGAGAAGCGTGAGGTTTATAATTTGGGATTAGGCTTTTTACCTTTATTGAGAGTTATTTCAAGTGCTAGATAGATATCTCTTGCTGTCGACTTTCCCCCACGGAAGACATTTTAATATATTGAGATAATATTATTTTCTTCAACAATGACGTATAATAAATAATTTTTTCAAAAAAATATTACTTATATCGTCGAGAAGCGTGACAAGTCTAGAATTTGAGATTAGGCTTTTATTACCCTTCTTAAGTATTTTTTCAAGTGCTTGGTAGATAGCTCTTGCTATGGACTTTTCCGGTCTGATGCCTTAATATATTGAGATAATTACAAGATCAATCGACTTACCTGTAAGGAAGATCGATCGGAATTATCCGAGCATCTTCGCCGTCCCTCATTACACTTTGTAGTATACAACTTTTTCCCAATCGGTAGAATTTTTAAAGAAGTTATCTAAAAACATGGTGATTCAGCCGACCCTGGCTAGCCGCTCGAGCTCATGCATCGCCTTGATGCGTCATTACAATTTTGGTTCGTGAGATTTTTGATTACATTGCATTTGGGGTGAAAGGGAGAAGGTAAAGACTGGGTGGGTTTGTAATGAGGGACGGCGAAGATGCTCGGATAATTCCGATCGATCTTCCTTACAGGTAAGTCGATTGATCTTGTAATTATCCTTCGCATCTTCGCCGTCCCTCATTACACTTTGTAGATGTTTAAAGTATTTGCGATGTAATCTACATTAACTGAAAATTGCGATATTTCTGTAGTCCCAGATTTATAAGGCCCTTTTTATAAACTAAAATTCAAATTTATAACCATTAGATTTAATAACATACATATGAAGGTACATATATCATGTTTAACGCTTAACTGATATTAACCTTTAACTTATTTTTAATACTATACCAATATTCTTATGTAATATGATAACAAGTTGGTAAGTAAGTTATAATTGTAGCTCCATATTTATATGATTCTTTAGAAATTATGGTTCAGTAAACAAGATGCAAATCCAGTGGGATTACCCACGCCAAGTTTGTTATAGAATTTTGAGAATACTTTTGAATTTTCTGTCGAGCCAGCTGTCTTCTGAATGGTTTGTAATGTAACTCCAATTCTTTGAGCTGTTGAAGTTGCCCCGTGTCGCATGCTGTGTGCCCCAAAAATTTCCTTGTTTATACTGCTGGCTCTTAGTATTAACTTGACCCATCTGCTAATGGTTTGACTGCTGTCTGGGTGATAAGGCTTTTTGTGAGTGAGTATTACATTTTCTTTGGTTTTGCTACTTGTGGTATCGATTGCATCTGCAAATGCAACGATCTATTAGCATATTTACAGTATCTGTGAATGCCGTAATTTCTGTTTTTGAACAGAAAAAATAGGTGTGTTCACTAGCTGCAACTGCAATTGCACACAGTGGAGGGTGCGATCGATTGTATCTGCTAATACAACGAACTATTCACCTTTTATTAACTGGTAGCACCCTTTTTTCTTTTGTGCGTTCTATGTAAGTCTCTAATAGTGTGGCTACACATAGTTCAGGTTGATTGGTAAAATAAGGTAATATCAAATTAGGTTGAAGCCTGTTTAAGCCACCTGCTTTTATTTTATCCGGGAATCTGATTTCAATTATGTATTCATATTTAAAAATATTGTCTATTTTTACTTCCGGGTTGTCAGTGTGCCGTTATTAGTATTAAGAGGGTTACTAGCTTTAAAGTTAGATTTGTAGAGTTAAGGATTCGTGAAGGTACATGCTCTTTAAGCGCTGTAGAACTGGGTAGGAATCCCAAGTAAGTAATTGAGTACTTTGGATTTGGGGGTCTTATTTTAATGTTCCATTGAGAATCCCTTTTATAACCGCTTCGTCTTTTGTTTAATATTCAATATTGGAGAAAGTGCAGATTTGTGTGAGTTCATGGTAGAGTAGGATGACTCCGAAGACAATTGAATGTTTAGGAGCTCAATAAGTTTACAGTTTTGGTATATATTTGTTACTGCTTACAAAACCAGAAATTCCCCTATTTATTGTAAGTATTTCCGTATTGTTTGAGGGCGCTATCTGTCAATGAATAAATAATCACTTTTATGGCTTCATTAGGTACGCTTTGTTATAGAAAGGCTCTCCTGACAATGAGGAAGTTTCATCAATTTTTTAATTTACTATTATTTTTTTTTTTTTTTTTTAATTATTATTGCTGATTTTGATAGCCCATGAAAAATAAGTGAACAAGTGTTTTTCTTTTCCCATAAGCCGAAAATGAGGCAGATACAACGCCTTGAGATGTGCTTATGACGTCATAATACACATGAATTGTTACGTCACACCATGCATAGTATATTTATATATACAAAACTAAAAACTGGTATAGCTCTTGTAATATTCATCTTAGTGGAAATAAAAAATACGTATTGATTTCTTTTTCACTGTTCTATAGTTTGCAATAAAAAATAATCAGTTTAATTTCTCAGGAGACTTCCTAATTTCCCTACAGCCAGGGAAATTTTCTTCCACAATGGTTGTTTCTCTCTGCAAGGAGATGTGAGTAGGTATTTTTCAGGGTAAAAGATAATAGACTGTTCTGTCAGTAGGTCCCTTTTCTCTTGTATAAACCCGAAAAATGAGCAGTGTTGCACGGGAATAACTTCGTTTTTCTTTTTTTTTTTTCTTTTTTTTTTTTTTTTCTTTCAGAATTTATATAAAACCTAAATCTTGTAATGCTTGTGTAATTTTATTTATACTTTTAAG
>JAEQML010083468.1:0-10461 GCA_016904865.1 Pissodes strobi | reverse complement strand
TTTGGCGTCATTCTTTAGTGCTTTTTAGTGCTTCACGAAGTTTCGTTAGTGCTTTTTTGTTTTACGAGATATTCAAGATTTAGATGCACATTAAATATTTGCATGTAGAACCTGCACCAATAATACGTATTCATTGAGTAGGAATTTAAAATCTTGAATATCTCGAAAACAAAAGAAGCACTAACGAAACTCTTTGAAGCACTAAAAAGCACTAACGAGGCACTTAAGAATCACACTAAATTTGACCCGATCCTGAACACTTTGGGGGCTGTCCTTGAATGTAAAATCTTGAATATCTCGTAAACTATAAAAGCACTAACGAAACTTTTTGAAGCACTAAAAAGCACTAACCATCCTGAAATTTTGAAGGCAAAAAACATATTTTGGGGACTAACTTCACGGACCTCCCAAAAGCAGGGGGAAATCCTCATAGTGTCCAATAAGAGTGTGCGAACGCTAGAAGCACCCTAAGAAGGAGCACTTTCGACGTTTCCTTCGGGGGATCCATAGTTACTTGATTCGGTCAGGATAAACGCCTTCATCCCGAGAACCCCACCCTTGGTGAGGAAGAAAAAAATTTGGTCAGAGTTTAGAGTAGCATTCCATGGCCTATATGTAGCAACAAGGGAAGAAAATAAGCAGGACAAAGTGCACCTATGAAGTAGAACAGAGGGCAGAATGAGAATTCCTCGTCCGAGGAATGCAGCTGCATTGTGGATGTTCTACGATTCGCAGCAGCTGCTTGTTCAAGCAACAGAGCTCCGAGAGAAACTCTCTGACAAGCCTTATATCCCCCTTCTTCAGAACCACAAAGCCAGCCTTTCTCATTCTTGAAGTAGTTCCCCTTAGATCCTTGATGGCCGGCACATCTATTGCGTTCCTTATGATGGCGGCGATCATACTGCAGGACACACTTATAACAGGCTTAGGTCCTATTGGACGCATTCCGGAACCCAACCAAGACTGCACTAAGGTAGGAACACTTTCGACGTCTCCTTCGAGTTATTCGACTGGGGTCAGGAAGAAGTGTTTCATCCTTGGTGAGAAAGTAGATAGTTTGGTCAGAGTTTAGAGTAGCTGGGGTAGCATGATCCAAAGCGATAGCATTTGATAGCCTATATGTAACAACAAAGGAACAAAATAAGCGGGACAAAGCACACCTATGAAGTAAAGCAGAGGGTAGAACAAGAATCCCTCTTCCTACAAGCACAAACAGCATTTCGGATGTTCTAGAATTCGCAGTAGCTGCTTGTTCAAGCGACAGAGCTCTGGGAGGAACTCTGTGACAAGCCTTATATCCTCCTTCTTCAGAACCACAATCCAGCCTGTCTCATTCTTGAAGTAGTTCGCCATAGATCCTTGGCATGCACATTCATTGCATTCCTTAGGATGGCGGCGATCATACTGCAGGACACACTTATTAGAGGCTTAGGTCCCATTGGACGCATTCCGGAACCTAACCAAGACTGGACTAAGGAAGGAACACTTTCGAAGGATCCATAGTGATTCGGCTGGGTCCGGATGGTGCGGAAGCAGATATTTTGGTCAGAGTTTAGAGTAGTAAGTGTTTGCAATAAGGGTTCTTTGTCTCCAGTTTCTTCCATTTTCCTACTACTTCTTCTACTCAAGTACTCCCGCTACGGTAGTTCCCTTTCTGGAGAATGTCAATTTAAACAACTCCATGAGGTGGCTTCTTTGCCTGATGCGCTCTGTGAATTATCCGATATTATTTAATCAAGCAACTCATCTCTTTTCTTCCATTCCAGTTTGATGACAGAATCTTAAATTAGCTTGATTCTCATGGAGAATATTATGTGACTTGGTTAGATGAAGCCACAAGTATATACTGCGTTTGGACTAAAATAGAGGTTAAAGCGAGATTCGTCAAGTCAGCCTTCTTCAAAAACAATCCAAAACCCTAGAATAAGCTCAGCGCTGGTTCAGACGTGCAGGGATGCCCAAGAGGAAGTAACAGCAATTAAGGCGGTGAAGTACGATGAGTAGTGGGTGAGGAGTGGAGGAAAATAAGCAAACCAACGAACTCATTAGAGTTGGACAGAACAGGAGACAGATATCGTTTCAGGATAATTAATTAAAACAGAACAAAGGCAACTGAACGACAATGAAAAGATACATGAAGGCTCAAAGATGCTTTGGTTTTTGTCGACGATCGGGACCAAGTAGACTCGACTTATCGATCATCTGCATGTGCTAGAGATGGGAAAAGCCAATGGTAGCGAAAAATCATAAATATATCCGATAAGCGTGTGGGAGCTAGAAGGGCCTTAAGGAAGGACACTACACTTTCAACGTCTTCTTCGAGGAATCAATAGTTATTCGACTGGGTCAGGATGAATTCCTTCATCCCTGGTACGGAAGGAGCAATTTTGGTCAGAGTCTAGAGTAGCTGGGTTTGCAAAAAGGGTTCCTCCCTCTCCTCCCTCCCTACTGTTTCTACTTAACAGCATGTGGCTCCTTCTTTATTGTTTTTTTCTGATGCGGTATTGATATTGGTTAATCAAGTCATCCCTTTTCTTCCATTCCAGGTTGAAGACAGAATTTTAAATTAGCTTGATTCTCATGGAGAATATAATAGATATATATAGATATGTGACTTGGTTAGATGCAGCTACCAGTGTATGTTGCGTTTGGACTAAAATAAAGGCCAGAGCGAGATTTGTCAGTTAACCTTCCTTTAAAACAATCCAAACCCTTAGAATAAGCTCAGAGCTAGTTCAGACGTGCAGGGATACCAAAGAAAAATTAGCAGGAATCAAGGCGGTAAGAGACTCGTCGAAAATGAGTAAAGCAACGAACTCGTTAAATTTGGACACAGCAGGAGACAGGCTCACGAATTTAAAACAGAACAAAGGCAACTGAACGAAAATGGAGAGATACATGTTGGTTGTTGTCAACGCTCGGGACCAAGCAGACTCAGACTCATCATACATCTGTATGTGCTAGAGATGGGAAAAGCCGAAGGTAGCGAAAAATCATGAAAGTATTCGACGAGCGCGTGCGAGCTAGACGCGCCCCAAGGAAGAACACTACACTTTCAACGTCTCCTTCGAGTTATTCAATTGGGTCAGTATGAATTCCATTCCTTCATCCCTGGTACGGTAGGAGGAATTTTGGTCAGTGTTTAGAGTAGCTGGGGCTTACAATAAGAGTTCCCCTCCCTCACCCTCAGTTCCTTCCATAGCAAGTGGCTTCTTCTTTATCATCCTGTTTGATACGGTAAGTCATCCCTTTTCTTCCATTCCAGGTTGATGAAGTTACAAGTTGTGTTGGGTTTGGCCTTTCAACGCCACAGCGACCAGCAACTACCAAATCTCTTTTGCTTATTCAAGTCAAGAACATCAGATAAATAAAAATACAAACAACCATGTTTTATAGATTGCGAAACGTTGTTTGCCAATAACAATTAACATGCCAATATTTAATTCGGATTTGAAAATTTCAAAATGATATATGAACAAATCACGAGCTCGGTCAAACGCGAAAACAAATTAATGGATCTGAAAGAAAAACCGATTACTCAACATTTACATAATGGCATAATTAGTCAATTTTTGAACAATAAAAGTAGGTTAAGATTAATTTTAATATGAGGCAAATTACTAGATACCTGTAAAGCGTGAGAAACGAAACACCATTATCCTTTGGTGAATTGCCTACGTACGCAATTGTGACGTTAATGATAGAAGAATGACCTGCAGAAATGTATTAGGGAGACTTAGGAAAATAAATCAAATGATGCCACGAGCGCGTAAAAGTTGATTGGCCGAATTCTTAGCTTTCGTGGTGCATATAGGGGATCAACCGCTCTGCTACCAGAAGAACAGTGGCTGTTTGGAGTGTCATCTCTTGTGCCATGATTTCTTTGGCGAGTTCTCAATAAAGCATTGTCCGTTTCCAACGCGAACGCCAAAAGAATATTAGTGTGTACTAAAATTAGAACTAGGTTAAGCATGTAGTACGGTACAGGCCTTTTAATCGACGTTTTAATAGATTTTGTTACGTTTATTTATGGACACTCCGTTTTACGCAAACATAAACTTGTCGAACACAAAAACCCACCAGAGTTGTAAATCGTAGCTTAAGTGCCCATTGCGTGTGCAAGTCGTGAAAATCGCGTATTGCAAAATTATTCGATCGATTTCGTCAGGTTATTAGGTAAACACGGATCTGGTGCGAAATGAATCACTTTCTTCAGACATATTACTTCCATCAGCAGAGTACATTCAGTAAGATGGTGATCATGGTTGGTTTGGGCTAATTTTTATCTGGGGCAACGTACCATAACTTCTCCAAAAACCATGATATACATTCGTCTTTTTTACGATGACGCAAAAACGACTGTTGCAGTTTGCTGCCCGAGAAAACCTGCTTGTTATGAGCGACAGGTTTTTAAATGCATAATGTCGTATTAACATTTAGCACTTCCTGCGTTACGCACGTAACACACACCGCGTGCATGCTAAGAAATTTCAACATGAATAATTTAATAGGAATGATAATTTATTATTATTTTATATTCCCCATATCTGCATATTAATTAAATTTATTCGCACAAGTTATTCTCGTCTCGAGCGTCGGATCGGTTCTTTAGATATTGAAAAATCACGTAAGTAACGCTTTTCAGGCCTCAGCGAAATCTTAAGGGCCATTTTAGCATATTCTAAAACCGCTTACTTAATTTATTGCCATTTTGAAGGTATAGGGAAATATTCTAGATGCGGCAACGCCGCTGGTTTTTCTAAAGAGGGCATATATATGGGATGAATATTTTAAAAAATGAGCACAGTTCGATAAATTCGAATTTTTCTTTTGGAATTCGAACATTTTTGAATGAATAAAGTAATTTTGGTTAGGTCGGGTTAGTCTAGTTTGGAAAGATTGAAGCATGCAAAAGAGTGCTTGATTTTTACTATAAGCCAAAGCCAATGCAAAACTGTTAATTTACAAAAATAGCAAGGGCGATTGGTTTTACCGACCCTAGCCAAGCTGACCAAATATAACAAAAAAATATATACATATTTATCTTGTGAAAAGTCACACCGATTTTATTTATTAATGCTGTTTGAAAATATTAATATTATTTTTCCCTTAAACATTCTCGAGTATTATGAAATCTATAAAAACTCTTATTTATTAACGTTTATCTGGAGCCTGACAGGTCGCTTTGACCGTGCTCGGATTTCAGTCTGTTTCTGTTTAGTTGCATTTTCTAATCTCTATGTGTTGATGTGCGTTAATGGTTCTTTATGGATTCGAAAGAAGTGCGTGGGAAGAGGAAAAGAACCAAAAAATTAAGTTAGTTAGTTAGTAAAAGTCGTGTGAGGTCTACGGGCTCTCGAGCCTGTAGTTGCTCTGCCTTGTTTTTATAATGCGATAATAACAAAAGGACCTTTGAGCCTTTTGTTGCTCTGCTCTGATATTACGCTCTTCTAAAGTTTCATCTCTGAAGCCCTAAATTACTCTGTTGAAGTTCTCTCTGCACTTTTGTATTGCCCTTTTTTTACTTAAATGTTATCGCGAAAGTTGGAAGAAGTCAAAGTGTATTTTGACCACTTACAAGCAGTTCTCTAGATGATTGTTTGTTATAGTTAGTAAGAAGTGAGAAGAGAAACGCGTCGTGATGAGACTGATTAGTGATTAATTTAAGGTTCTTTTTAATTTAGTTTTTAACGCACTGGTGTGGAAACTTGACACTAAGTGTGTCGGATTAAGTGTAGATTTAAGTACAAACATTTGACTAGCATAGACATAGACGTTTCGTTTTTGTTAGTTAACATTAAAATTAATCAAATTTTGACTTTTGTGTTTAACGTGGGTTAATGTAACTTTTCCTGACAATAAATTCAGCCTATGGTTGTGATCCTTCGAACATTTAACCAGAACCAGTTACGCGGTTCTACGACATAACCCAAGTGTTATGTCTCCCTTTGTGGTGGAGTGAGAAGCATCATCCACTCCCTATTCAATTTATTAAAAATGCTCTTGATTTTGACCAACTAACCAATACTTACACTAACCCAACTAGAAATTGATAATTAATAAAACTATAGTAAAAGGGTTTATGCACGCTTAATCTTCACGGCTATAAACTAAGTCACGCCAACCCAAAAACCAATAATTATTAATAATTCATAAAAGTGCTGACTTGGCCCCGCACATACTAAGCAAAAATATCCCCAAAGTAACTAAAATTAAATTAATTTAACTAAACTTAATCCTAGATATTTGTATAAAATCACAAAAAATCATAAGAAAAATTTATTTTTTTGAACAAAATTGGTTGGTTGGTACATTTTTTCATGTAAGTTTCGGTATCGAAAATTTTGATTCGAACGATTTTGGGTTAGAAAAGTAATTTTGGTTAGTTTGGGTTGATTTGAGTTGATTGGCAAAAATGAAGCTGACCCAAAACAATAAGTAACGAAAACAGCAACACCAACCCAAAACCTACACAAATTAACCAAAAATAATAATTCATAAATATAGGAACCATTATAAGCATACAACTGAAGTGAATCTTCTGAAAGAGATATTAGGAATTGAGATTTTTGTTTTGAAGCTTTTTTTTCAACTTTTGCCCCCGGTTTCGACACTTTTTTATATATTTTTTTCTTTTCTATCAACTTTTTTCGCCGAAAACCGCGTTTTTCTAACTTTCTTTTCTTTATTATTTTTTTTTCTTTGTTTCGTTTTATAATACGTTTATTAACTTTCCGAACAATTTTGTCTTTCTTTTTTTTTATTATTTTTTTCTTATAATAATATGGTTTTATAATAATTGTATTAACTTTCCGAACAAATTTTTGATTTTTTTATTATTTCGTTTTATAATACTTTTATTAACTTTCCGAACATTTTTTTTTACGTTTTTTCTTAAATTTTTTCCCATCTTTTCAAAAATGTTTGTTTTTTTTTCATAAAGCATTTTTTTCTTCCCATTTTTTCCATCCCCGAATTCGTAGCTGAACTTTGTCTTTTTTCGCCGAAAACCGCGTTTCCCTAACTTTTTTTTCCATTATTATTTTTTTTTCTTATTTCGCTTTATAATACTTTTAATAACTTTCCGAACAATTTTTTACGTTTTTTTAATTTTTTTCCCATTTTTCGAATATTATTGGGTATCCGGGAAGGTAAGGGGTGGGTGTATAATTCCCCCCCCCCCCCCCCCCCACTTATTACCCCGTGAAACGAAGTCATCGCTTGTAAGATTTTCGATCCGAGGCTCCGTTGCAGTGATTTCGAAAAAACAAATTCCCCCCTTAAATTGGAGCCCGGTCCCCCTCATATGGTCAAAGGTAGCCTCCCTTGAAGCGCACCTACCATAAAAATTTCGACCCCGTAGCTCTTCCTGTTCTCCCGAAATCAATTATTTTAGTTTTTTCTTCTCACCCTCTCCTGACCGAACGAACGAGGGGGGAGGGGGCCCGCCGAGGCACAGTTTTCGTCCAGAATCCTCATTTTACCCCGGCTACATGTCCTGAAAATTTCAACCCTCTAGCTATATTGGAATAATGCTTAATTAAAGGGGCGTTTCACTTTGATAACAGTTTCATTTTTTTCTGACTTTACTCTTGCTAAAGAAGTTTCACTTAAAAAATAATTATTGCGAAAAAAAAATTAGAAAAAAAATAATTTTAATACATCAATATGAAAAATATTGCGCTCTCCTCCTGGAACCCTATTCTTGAAAGCAAGAGAAGGGAGCGGTCCCTGAGAGCGAGCTCCCAGGGAGTGTTCCCTCATTTAAGCGCCCCAATAGAAAAACGACCTATTCTTGAAACTCCGAACGCACCGGTGAATGTCAGGGAGGGAGCATCATCGGGGAACAGCGTTGACAGTTTGTTCAACCAATGAAATTGCAGAAAATTTTGACAGACTTCACACGCATAACCTCATTTTTTGTCTAGTTAATCAAATTTAATTTTAGTTTTGTTTTTGGAAAGTACAATGTTTTCTACAGAAAATATGGAATTTAAATCCAGACAATTGAGTTCTAAACAAAAAGAATCAGAGGCAGTGGTTCTTGTGGTTTGAGCTAAAAAAAGGGATGACCATGTCAATTATGTCATGACAGAGGTCCTTATCCACCCTGAATAATTGCACAAATTTTCTATTAGATAATTGAAATGCATTTGTTTGAGGCAAAACATCTCTCCCAATAGCCAATTCTGCCATCGCTTCCTCAACATCCTCATTAATGATGTCATTCCACACAGCATTGCATTAAAATGTTCCATATTTATTTTAAATATAAATAAATGTTTGAACTCACTTTACTTAAAACTTAAAACAAACAAACAGAACAACACAATTTTAGGTTAGGTTTCCTATTTCTCTGAATTTCTAGTAAGAGAACTTCGAGTTCTCTTGGGAGTAGTTCCCTCCTCTAATATTTTTTTCAAGAATAGGGTGTTCTATATTTTTACGAGAACCACGCCCACTTCTTTCACAAGTTCTACTCTCTGAAATTCAAGGATAGGGGTCTAGATTCTATCTTTAAAAGAATTATCCTTTCGAAGAATAATTCTGGGAATAATCCATTCGAAGAAATTATAATTATATATTTTGTCATTGGAACGAAAATTTTTTAGACACTCTTTCCTGGGTAGTGAATAAGACTGAGCCATCACGCCTGTCAGGTAACGCTCGGCTATCGCTCATAGCGAATAGAAATTTGAGATTTCCCAAGTTTTTGGGCAACACTTGAGGGCAGCTCAATTGTTTTTGACAAGCCGATTTTCAGTTTCCGAGTTATTACGCCAAATATGTAATTTTTCAAAATTTTGCTTTGATATACGATAACTGTGAAAAAAATGTATTAATTTTGATGACATTTTCTACGCGCGTACCTTATGGCGGTGTTTCGAACCCTATTGAAGTTGACGAAAATCGGAAAATGGCGTGTATTTTTTTGGGCGTGTATATTTTTGGCCACTTTGGGTCGTTCTAGAGCCGAAAAAGAGCAAGTAAAAACATCGATTTCTAAAGTCAAAAATATTAAGATTTTAATTACCTTTTCTCTAAAAGTAATTAAAAAAAAAGAAGCCAATACTTCACATAAATCCATGTCAAAATTGTATTAGAATTGGAAATGATAATGCATTTTATACAGGGTGAGCTAGTTGAATTTAAAGTTTTCCCCAATTCGAGTTTTGGCACGTCACGTCACCACTTAATAATTTATTACTGGAAAACCGAATACTCTGGAGCCACTAAACTTTCGTACATTAAAGAGGGGAGATATCAGCATAACATACCAAAAAATTGCATCGATCCGATTGAAAATCCGGAACTGGCGATTTTTTTGATTTTCAGGTTGAAAAGTCTACTTTAAGGATACGTGCCCAGCCAAGGCATAGCTATTTTACAAAATTGGGAAATACGAAAAAAATCGAGGTTAAATTGAAAAACATGCAGAAAATCACAAAAATCCAAAGTTTTCAATATTTCGACAATCTTACGAGTCTGAATGCATTATGGGTAATTTAGACTAGAGGAATACATTTTTCAATATTTTGACATGACGCCTATGCAATTTCAATGAAAACGATTTGAAACCGGAAAAATAGGTCAGGATCAGAAAATGTGGACATTTTTTCGTGGTTAGAGGCAGTTTCTCCTGGATTTTACGGCAAATTGCAAGGCAAAATTTTCCTATTAGCCTACGGATTTTAATGGGTTTTGTGGTATGTAGATTTATTTACCCGAACCATTTGAAGCAGGGAAAATGGGCCAGAATCCGAGAATCGGGACATTTATCAAGCGATAGGCGGCGGAGTCTGTCGATTTATTATTTTATTCTAAACATCAAAGATGTGGCAAATAATTTCAAATTATACAGGGTGTTATTTAAGTACGAGGCCAAACTTCAAGAGGTAACTCTTTGAATGATTTTAAGCTTATATAAATATAGGTACGGAAAAGCATTGTTTCCAAGACACATCGAAACTAGATGGTTTCCGTCAAATTTAAGAAATATTAATGCGACGTTGCCGGATTGTGCAGAATAAGTAACATTTTAGTAAATATCACACATCTGCAATGCCCCTCGCTCGCTTCGCTCGCTCCATAAAGAAAACCAACAAAAACTAACCCAAGGTAAAATGTTAGGTATTATGCATAAAACTATTTCGAATATTATCTAAAGCAATTAGCAACGTCGCAAACTTGACGCGCAGGCGCTATTAACCTAACGTGGTACGTGTCAAAACGAATCAACAATATGGCTGTCTGAGCAGCGCCGCCTCCACAACAAGGCCAGAAAACTATGAGAAGCAGTAGTCAATATGGCCGCTTGGTGTGGGACCCAAACTAAATGCTGTAAATTAAAAATAAATTACTCAAAAGTAAACATAAATTTTTTTACATTACATTATCTTATTTAAACAGTCTTAAAAAAATATCCTAGAAAATATATATTATATTAATAGCCATAGTTAA